>ML259113.1:1037-69146 GCA_005239495.1 Nicotiana undulata
GGGGGGGGGGGGTTCGGCACTGGTGGAGGGTTAGGATTTTTAGGAGGCGTAGTGTATTGATGAGGTGTGGGAGGATTCTGCGGGTGTTGGTTTTGTGTGTTCTGGGGAGGTGCTGGGTTTTGGGCATTTTGTTGGTTGATATCGGGGACATTCAGGGTGAGGGAAAGGTTTTCCAAGTTTCGGACCTGCTCAAGTTCCCCTTGTAACTCCGGTATTTTCTGTTCTAACCGTAAGGCCAAGTCGTTCTGTGCCGGAGTACTCCGACCATCCGTGTGTAGCGTTGTCTTTCCTGATACCGCTCATATCATCCATTTTGGCTTTTCCTTTTTGGGATCACTTGGAGGAGGAGGAGGAGGAGGACCTCTAGATCTAGTATGATATGCTAATGATGCCAGTATGCACGAACCAACCTTAGGGAATGGGAATAAAAAAAGGAAGAAAAACAAAAAGGTAAACAAGTCAGTAAGGAATATTAAGGGGATATTTGCAATATTTAAACACGTCTTTTTGTGGAATTATAAATTCGCATCCTAGTTTTAGGGACCTCATTGTGCCCGAGGTAGGACTAAGCGACATATATATTTGGAGACAGTTGATGCCAATAATTGCATCATTTCATTAATGTGATAAATGGACCAAATCTCAACTAAAACAACAATAATTATAAAAAGTCACTAATGACATTTGCCTTATTACAACCAAAGTCTAAAACGAGTCTAGAAAGCAAATAAAACATTGTTCCTAATCTATTTGGTCCCAGAGGGACCTTCTCCATCCTTGGCCTTCTTAGCTCCATCAATCAGGTTACCTAGGTCGTGTATGTCCAACAACATATATGCCCTTTCTAGATACCCTCCTCTGTTGCCCTCTACATTCTGACATTGCGAGATCCTCTTCCTCATCTTTCCCTCAAGCTCCATCAACCCCTGCTCCAAATATTCCAACCTCTCTGTTGATTTCGTAGCGATTCCTTTCCACTCGTTGATTGCTTCCATGTCCACTTTATGCTGTTCCAAATGCCTAGCTTCAAACTCGAAAACCCTTTTGCGAAACATCATGTATTTGACTTGTGCTTCACCAGCGTCATCTATGAGCCTATTCCTCAAATTAATCCCTGGATTGACATCGTCTTCTATATCATCTACCAACCATGATGGGTATTACACATGGTCGGCGTGATACCAATATGGCTCGATGGTATCTTTCTCCACAGTGATCTTTTGATGCCACATATGTTATGCCTTGAACTTGAATGGAATGGCGTTCCCCTTGAAGTTTGATTTGTACTGAAGCATTTTGGAAACTCGAGGTATAACTTGCTTTCTCCCAACTTGCCTCGTCACCATTATAGGAGCATAAGGATATATTCCTCTCAATCCGATTAGCAGTAGATGAGGAGCCTCTCTCGATCTAATGATGAACTCGCTGCTAGGGAACCATTTGAACATCCAATTCACCTTTTCATCAATCAGATTGCTGAAGAAATGTACGCAGTTTATAGCGTTTTCTGGTTGGGCAAACCTGTTTGGGATAAAAGTCATTCTCTTCGGATGGTGATAGGCTATGTGGTCATTCCATGGTCGTCACAGAAGTTCTTGACGGTATGCACCTTTCTGAAAGCTTTCAAACAACAATACCTACAACAACAGATTGCAACCCTCGAAGTGCCCGTACCCTTTTCTGCAATGGTCTAAGGCCCGTTACATCTCAACCAAGATCATAGGGAAAATGGTGTAAGTTTTCCCCTCAATTCCCTCTATTAAAGTCCTAGCGACCATAGCTAGGTGGGTGTGGATCCTTTCTCCCTTCATCGAAAATATTAGCATCCCTAAAAAACAAACAATGAATACGAAAACCCAGGGTGTGTCCAACCCAAAGAAGTGATGGCAAGTTCATCATGGTAAATGCGATATGAGTAACTCATTATTTTTCTTGAAACCCATCATTTTCAAGAAACACCGAGAAGTGCGGTTTTTCGGTACCAACAAACCAGGGCTATCCCATGGTAGTCCAGTGAAGCCTCTTATTTCTTCTAAAAGAGGAGTCATTTCTATGTCGCCAAAACGGAAGACGACTCTCTTCTCATCCCAAAACATGGTGGTGGCCTCAATCAATGCATTGCTTGGCTGAATATCTAGTAAAGAGGGTAAATTCCCGAGGACTCTTTTTACATGGTTTTTTTCACTTGGTGAGAGATTTTTCCACCAATCCAGCAGCAAAGGTGGGATATTTTGAACCATGCCGAACCTGGGGACTTCGTGCCTCATTTCTGCAAAACAAATAAAGTTAGTCCTTTCCCCCTCTGGATATGACTATTTACACATTAATGATCAACATGCCGGCATGTTTTCTCCAAATAATGCACATATCGTGATGGTGTCCATTGGGATTACGGAAATCTTGGAAAACTTTGGACAAGGTTTGCCTTAGCGGGTTATCACGCGGACAACGTTCTAACCCATACTAGGTTTGGACATGATGCATGCACAGTTGATATTAGATTGGGGTTTCTAGAAGAGTCTAAAACGGTACCCTCAAGCAGACAACTTGAGAGGGAAAGGCAAGGAACCGTCGACTGCACCGCTTATCGACTAGTTTTACCGCAAATAAGCCTTTTCAAATTTAAAGGGTGATTTCGAAAGAGCACGGACACTCATCAAGTGCCGCTATGGTATTAATTGGGCACGAGTTGAATATGATATGGAGCATGCTTTATGCAAATATAAAAAAGACGTTGTCAAATATTTTGCATGATAAAAACAGTAAATACAATATTAAAATGAAGCATAAAGACATGAAAAGAAAGGAAAACAAGAAGAAGTTAGTTCGTGCAATGTGGAAGTTGTAATAAAGTAAGCGAGGTAGTAAGGGTGGGGAGAGACATGGTGTAGCAATTTAAAAGGCGACTTGGAGCAAATAAGTATTACTAAAAAAAGGAACACGCATGTTAGAGCCAATTTGAGAAAAGAAGGGAAAATAAGGGAAGGGATTTGCATATTAATACGAGTTCAAATAGAGGGAGAATAGGGAAAAGGGCAATAAAAAGGGAAATATGAGCGGGATATTCCTGTAACAAAAAAAATAATAAAAGGACAAGGAAACATGTTTATCAGAGAGAAGACAAAAAGTTTGGGAAGTTTTATTATCAAAAGACTTTAAATAAATACAAACACTTGATTCAAAGATAAGATGGGGGTCCTAAGATTTTTAACCTAAAGGATCACCCTGTGCAACATAAATAATACTTTGTAACTCCCTCAAGATTGGTTGTTACTTGTATTATTCAGCGGGTACAAACTATCATCTCTTGCTACCAGATTACTATCTTTAAGTGTTTACCTAAAGCGCACTAGTTGATTCTAAATCGTGCCTTATACGTGCACTACTCGTCCCATGCCTATGTCCTAGGAGGCATTTGGACCTCTATCTTGGGTGGTTCTAGACTTGACTTAAGCTGCTAAAAAATGTTAAAACTAGGCGACAAATCAAAACAAATAGGATTGCAATTAAATCCATTTAAAGGCTCATATTAGCCTCCCCAATTAGACAAACAAATGCACGCAAGCAGATTTTACGTATTAGGCAATTTTCAGAGTTGAAGGGATTGCAGTTGTTAAACTCTATAGGCATAGTTTCTAGATGATCTGATTCAGATACGCAAGCCATTTTTTAGACCTAGGATTTCTAAATTACCAATTGGTAAGTGCCAAGGCATGATCTCTAAGTAATTTATACAATAAGGAACAGTGGGGCTTACTGGAAGTGCTTAGAGTTATTACGCTTCCTAATAATCGCGTGGATAGACAATAAAACAACGTTTGAAAAGCGAGTAGTCATATCCTATAGGCATAATTTCTAAAGTTTGGCAATTGGAACTGATTTTATACAATTAACTTGTAACGACCTGACCGGTCGTTTTGAGCTCTAGCACGTCGTTCGGCGGTTTGAGGCCTTGAGCAGCTTCCCTTCAGGTATTATGACTGTTACGCGTGGTAGGAACTGGATTTCGAAAGTTCAGAATTGATTTGGGAAGAGAATTCTCATTTCGGAAGCTTTAAGTTGGAAGAATTGACTAAGGTTGGATTTTTGAGTAAACGACCTCCGAATCAAGATTTGAAGGTTCTAGCAGGTTCGTATGATGATTTCAAACTTGGGCGTATGTTTGGATCGGGTTTTGGATGACCCGATAGCGTTTTGCCGTCTATTGTGGAAGTTGGCATTTTTGAAGAAATCCATATATTTGGGTTGAAGTGCATTTCAATGTTATCGATGTCCATTTTGGGATTCCGAGTCTGCGAATAGCTTCGTATAGTGATTCTGGTAATGGGAGCGCATCCGGAAGTGGATTCGGAGGTCCGTAGGTCATTTTAAAGTCGTTTGGCGAAAGTTAGAAATTTAAAGGTTTTTGAGTAGTTGGACCAGAAGTGGACTTTTTGATATCGGGGTTGGAATCCTATTCCGGAAGTTGGAGTAGGGTCCATAATGTCGAATGTGACTTGTGTGCAAAATTTGAGGTCAATCGGACGTGATTTGATAGTTTTCGACATCGAATGTAGAAGTTTGAAGTTCTAAAGTTCATTGAGCTTGAATTGGAGTGTGATGCATGATTTTGATGTTGTTTGATGTGATTTGAGGCCTCGAGCAAGTTTGTTTTATGTTTTGGGACAGGTTGGTGTGATTGGACGGGGTCCCGGGGGCCTCGGGTGTGTTTCGAGTGTGACTCAGATCATTTTGGGCTACTTTGGATGCTGATTTGCTGATACCTGGCGTTTTTCTTCGTGTTCACGAGGATTCTCTCGCGTTCGCGAAGAAAGATTTGGCTTCTAGGATATTCTTCTTCGCGTTCACATAATGCGTGCCGCGTTCGCGTAGAAGGAAATCTCTGTTGCGCAGGTCTGACTTTGGAGGCTCATATCTCACAATCTATAAAGACTTTTGAGATGACGTAAAACAAAAGTTGTAGCCTTTTGTGTCTAGTTTTCAGAAAGGTAAACTATTTATCATTTGGATTTGTGTAAAAAGGGTTATTGCTGTTACACTACAGGCTGTCCGGAAGATGAAGAAGAAATTTGTGTTGCACAGGGCTGACTTTGGCAGCTTATATCTCGAAATCTATAAGGAATTGGGAGATGACCGAAACATTAAAGTTGTAGCTCTTGAAGTCTAGTTTGCATAACATCAAACCGTTTGTCATTTGGAGTTTTGTGCAATAGTTTATGACCATTATACTAGAGGCTATCTGAGAAGCGTTTGGAATGACTTTTCGAGAATTTTTGTTCTTTGCGAACGCGAGTGGAGGACCGCGAACGCGAAGAAGAGTTGCCTGGCAGTGTATAAGTTTTCCAAAAATGGGTTTGGCTCATTTCATCTCATTTCCTCCATGGAAGATTACCTAGGGGCGATTTTGAGCTCCATCTTCATTATTTATGTCAAGGTAAGTGATTCCCACCTATTGCAAGTTAAATACTTGGATTATATATACATTTTAATATGGAAATTCATGGAAATTATTGCAAAGATGTGGGGTTTGGTAGAAAACCTAAGATTTGGTAATTTTGGATTGTTACCGCGAATTTGGGCATGAAATTGTGAATAAATTATTTTGAGTTTGTGAGGTTATGAGTAATATTTATCTTTGGAAATTTTCAAAATCCGGGCACGCGGGCTCGAGGGTGATTTTTATCGATTTTTCGATCGGGGTTAGGAATTTGTTATAAATTGGATTCTAATGGATATTTGAGCATATATTAATGGGTTTGCGTAATTATTGGCTAGTTTTGGGGCGTTGTTCATCAAGTTGAGTTATCGGAAGGGCTTGGAAGTCGGTTATGGATCTTAGGAGCGATGTAAGTCTCCTTTATAAACTTGTAATAGGGAATTGTCCCTATAGGTGAAATAATTAATTATGTGCTACTATTTGTGGGGGCTACATATGCACAAGGTGGCGATATCCGTACGTAGCTACTATTATGCTTGTGTCCAGGTAGTCTAGGACCCAAAATCATGTTTTACTTGCCGTACTTGCAATTTTACTGATAAATTCAAAATGCTTAAATCATATCGAACTTGGAAAATGAATTTCTATAAAGATTAAACACCATCTTCTTGACCATTAAAAGAGAAATTATCGTTTCCTTGGGTAATTGTTTTCCTGATGAAGTCTGGACTGACTGTTTGAATGTGTGTATCTATGAGTACCTGCGTCGCATGAATGATTCACGAGCGGGGTAACTCTATTATTTATATTTACCGTGTCGCACGTATGATTCGCGAGCGGGGTAATAGATGCATCTATAGTTCGCGCCGTCCGACCCTCTGACAGTGCAAATTTTATTATTTTGTTGGATCGGGCCGTACGACCTCGACATTATTTGTGCATGCTATTTTCTTGGTACTTTCTGTGATTTGAATTGCTTAAATGCCTTGAGATATAAGTTGTTAACTGAAATGACGGAAACTGAAATTATAATTATGAAAGAAGTTGTAACTTCCTGTTGTTATCTGTTATTTAATCATGACATTCATGCTTAGCGTCACATTTAATTATATTATTTTGACCACCAGTAAGTGTCAAAGTCGACCTCTCATCACTACCTCTTCGAGGTTAGACGGGATACTTGTTGGGTACACGTTGTTTTGTACTCATACTACACTTGATGTGCATTTTGTTGCACATGCACATGTATGTCTAGTGGCCTAGCCTGGTGCAGCGGCATGGTTGATACGTATCACGAGGTTGATACGGAGACTCAATGTGATGGTAGGATGCTTGCCCATGTGTCGGGGTAGTGAATGACTTGAAAGGAGGTCTACTTGGAGCACGTTTCAGAGATTCAGTATTTCATTTCCGGCGGAGGAAAGGCAATCAGACTATAAATGTTCAAGTTTGGGTTGATAGAGTAACGAGACTGGATGTTATCAAGTGTGGTGGAATTTTCATCTGTGACGTGGGATCGTCATCCTCGATTGAATGTGTTATGTTCGCCGGTGTTATGATATTCTACAATTCGCCTTTGGGGTAGGATATTGTGAGATAGTATTGGAGAAGCGGATGTCAGAGATCGCGGGGTGCGGTGGTCCAGGATTGAATGGGTATTTTTAATACTGACGGCTCGAGAAGGAGGATCTTCGGAAGGGGTTGAAGTTAGTAGCAATCTATCGGTTCAAGTGCTATAGAGATAGATATTGATCTAAGGCAACAGTTGGGCAGCAAAAGAATGAGGAAGACATGTGTGAGGTGTCTTGCGGTGGTTAAACTTCTAGAAGGCCAAGTGTGAGAAGCAGGAGTCGAGTAGTTGCTTAGATGATGAGTTCGACCAAGGTGGGAGAGAGGCGGAGTAGTATATGGATTCTGTGGTAGGATGACTACACGCCTTTAAAAAAGTTTAGAGTGATTTGGGAATTTTAGTGGACGGTGATTGGGTCCACGAGTTCAATTTGAAATATTGGCTATTATACGATGAGATATTGGATGCAACTGAAAGGGGTTGCTTGATATGAAGAAGGATGCAATATAACTTTGAATTGGAAGGTATTGTCGCACATTTAGTTGATGTCCATAAAGAGTGAACGGATTGGTACAGTTGGTGAATGAGAACGGACTCAGGATGGGTTATTGATGTCATAGTGATTGTACCCCGTGCAATGATGTTTGAAGATGTGGGCATGTAATTTCCACTGGTGGGTTATCTCATGTGAGCAGGTCAGTGGTCGCGTGGTTGGCAAAGCTTCTATGAAGGATTTTACTGACCATCTAGTAAAAGGTCGAATATGTGAATGTCGCTAGAAATTCGGAGTGTTCATGAAATACTAACAGAAGGATTTCGAGGAATTTGGGTGGGTTGGTTGTGCAAGATCATGTCAACAATGAAGAAGGAATCTCGGTGGGTTCCAGAGTCGTGTAATATTAGCTTCAAGCTAAGTGGGAGAGTCTCACCGCCTACGATTGGGTTGCATGGTTATCTACTTGTGAGGTTTCTTGTCATTGGTGTATTGGTGGGTTATTACGACTAAGGGAAAGGAAACATCAATGGTGATTTGACCAAAGGATTGAGGAATGTGTTCTATATTGGGCCTTATCATTTCATGTGCTAGCAGAGCCTTGAAGTTGATTATATTCGGGACCAAGTCAAAGTGGGTGACTCTCAGCAATGGCCCTAGTGAATTCAAAAGTTAAAATGCGGTGCCTAAGGATTTCAAGCCCATAGTATGGTTAAGAATCAAGCTTTTGCAGCGGATTATGAAAAGGCGTCTTGGAGTATTCTATGTTATCTTCGGCTTGTAGTATAGTATTTGGAGGAATGAAGGAACATGAATTCAGATTCGTAGAGGAATTTTTGGAATGGGTGTATCAATTTAGGATGCGAGCATTCGCACAAGGAGGGTATGAGATGGTTTGTGGGATTTGAGACAACATGGTCTCGTGATACAAAGCCACTCGGGAGGACTGCATATTGAGTCGTTATGTGTTGAGAGGTGTTATTATTATTTCTAAGACAAGTTAATGATAAGTTAGAAAAAGTCAGGTCTGTTAGCCATGGTTGAATTGGCATGATGGTGGTAGTGATCAGTACCTCCAGCGTGATTAGATTATGCATGTGATTTGTGGAGGTATATGCAAGGCTTGACGGCCTCCGTAATTGGTTTTATTTGGGAGTAATTATGTATTATGGCATGTGATGTGTAGGCGGATCCTGGAAGCGCAGTGGTGGTTTAGACCACTACTTAAGGATTTTTATATTCTATGGTTATGAGAATTCAATCGTGTGTTGTTATGGTTCTCTTGGAGTGAGTTAAGTAGAAAGTTTCTACATGATGAAGTGTCTACTCTATTAGTGGTTCAGGAGCTGAGATGAAATTCTTGTACTCCTGCGCATTGGCGATATTAAGTGCATCAAGCTTCGAAAGTTGAGGATTCAAGATTTACGGTTCGGTGTTGACAAGGATGTCACGAGCTCGGATGAGCAGGAAAGGGATTTGAAGGTTTAGAGTAAGTTGGTGTTGCCTTCAGCGTCACCTGAGATCGGTGTTTTGTGAAAGAGGCTTTGTATCCTGGTTAAAGATTCTTGATTTGCTTTACAGCGTTAGTGTGGCCGGTGGTATGGATGTGCAGAGTTATTATCTTGTGTGGAAGGTTGTGTGAGCGTGACCGCGGGAAGATTGTATAAGGCTGATAGGTAGTCATTTACTTGATAAAAGATTAGAAACCAAGTGAGAGATTTTGGTGATATCGTTAATTTGAGAATTTATGCCTGAAAGGCACTCGGCTTGTTGGGTTTTGGAATGTGGGCGTTTGCTCCGATTATGATGGTTGTTCTTGTGTATTATTTAAAAAAAAGAAGGGGTTATTGGAGACTCGTGAAAGGTTATTAGCCTAGTATGGTGCGATCTGAATCGGCTTGAGGTCTGTGGATGGATTTAAATATGAATACGGGCTCTATATTAGGCCAGAGGTGTTCGTTTCAGTATAGCGCTCCTCATGGAGGAGTATTAGAACGTTGGGTGTTATTTCGGCGCCTGCTATTTCATATGATATTATATTGTGTCGTGTGAGTTGTGCAACAGCTTGATAATTTTCTTATGTGTTGAGATTTCACGTAGAGATGGTGTTATGTGAGCAGGATGGCTCGTAAGATTCAGATCATATATCGCACCTCAGTTGTGCTTGAGTTTTGTAGCTTCTGGCGCTATATGTCTCCCCGTGGATGGTATTGTGCACTTAGCGTTGCTTGTGACCGATATTCAGTATTTTGTAGTAATGACAAGCTTAGCTCGCTGTGTATCTCCTTATGTGAATTTTATGTGTGGATCAGGTGGCATGCCTCCACGGGTATGTTATTTGGATCGGGTTGCACGCCGCAACAGTGCAATGTTGAGTACGATTTTCTATATTATATGTTTGTGTGCTTTGTTTCCTATTTTCTTAGGAAAGTTCATATTAGTGAGTGAGTTGAGTAGTTCCTCCCAGAGTTCGTTTTCCTTATGTATAGCATTTGAGGTTGTAGTTTATTGGTACGTTGTGGCATCATATGAGACTTTTGGTCATGTATGGGGTGGCTTGTTGCCTGAGCGGTTTGTACAGGGTGAGAAGAGATTAATGGATCTAGGATCACTGCAATCAGATCATATGAAGTGTATCAAAGAGCAAATGCCATTAATTGATTCAACATGAGGTGATGGCTCTTTTCAGGAGTATAGACTTAATGATTTGTTGGCTCGGAAGTTGGTTATGGAATTCTACACGACTCTTCCGTTGTGGCAATATTGCAAAAGTTGGAACAGGACTTATATGAGTCATGAGGTATGTGGGAGCATCATATTTGTGGAATTTCGGCTATTATGATCAGAGAATGTTATTATGGTTAGGTGAATTATGCGGTGCATGGTGTTAATTCAGCAAAGGCATGCAATCATGTTTTGGTACATCGTCTGGTGATTGATACGGTGTTCGTTTGTTGAAAGCTGGCCCGGTGGAGAGTTTCAGACGTAGGAATTTGTCTCTAAGGCTTGTTGGACTAAATAAAAGGGAGAATCTTCAAACTAACTCAAGCTAATGTGCTCAACTGGGTTGTGGTAGCACAGGAAAGTGCACGAGGTGTTAAACAGTGATTTTGGACAACTCCAGCAAAGTTCTTAGTACGTTCGAGGACGAAAGTATGTTTAAGTGGGAGAGAATGTAACGACCCGACCGGTCATTTTGAGCTCTAGCGCGTCGTTCGGCTGTTTGAGGCCTTGAGCAGCTTCACTTTAGGTATTATGACTTGTACGCGTGGTCGGAACTGGAATTTCGGAAGTTCAGAATTGATTTGGAAAGAGAGTTCTCATTTCGGAAGCTTTAAGTTGGAAGAATTAACTAAGGTTGGAATTTTGAGTAAACGACCTCGGAATCAAGATTTGAAGGTTCTAGCAGGTTTGTATGATGATTTGGACTTGGGCGTATGTTTGGATCGGGTTTTGGATGACCCGGGAGCGTTTCGACATCTATTGTGGAAGTTGGCATTTTTGAAGAAATCCATATATTTGCATTTCAATGTTATCGATGTCCGTTTGGGATTCTGAGTCTGGTAATAGCTTCGTATAGTGATTCTAGTGTTGGGAGCACGTCCGAAAGTGGATTCGGAGGCCCGTAGGTCATTTTGGAGTCGTTTGGTGAAAGTTAGAAATTTAAAGGTTTTTGAGAAGTTGGACCGGAAGTGGACTTTTTGATATCGGGGTCGGAATCTGATTCCGGAAGTTGGAGTAGGTCCATAATGTCGAATGTGACTTGTGTGCAAAATTAGAGATCAATCAGACGTGATTTGATAGGTTTCGACATGGAATTTAGAAGTTTTAAAGTTCTAAAGCGGGGTAACTCTATTATTTATAATTGACCGTGTCGCACGTATGATTCGCGAGCGGGGTAATAAATGCATCTATGGTTCGCGTCGTTCGACCCTCTGGCAGTGCACATTTTATTATTTTGTTGGATCGGGCCGTACGACCTCGGCATTACTTGTGCATGCTATTTGCTTGGTACTTTTTGTGATTTGAATTTCTTAAATGCCTTGAGATATAAGTTGTTAACTGAAATGACGGAAACTAAAATAATAATTATGAAAGAAGCTGTCACTTCCTGTTGTTATCTGCTATTTAATCATGACATTCATGCTTAGCGTCACATTTAATTATATTAATTTGACCACTAGTAAGTGTCAAAGTTGACCTCTCATCACTACCTCTTCGAGGTTAGATGGAATACTTACTGGGCACACGTTGTTTTTGTACTCATACTACACTTGTTTTGCATTTTTGTTGCACATGATATGTATGTATAGTGGCCTAGCTTGGTGAAGTGGCATGGTTGATACAGAGATTTAGGTGAGTTGAATCTCTCGAGACGACTCGCATCCAGCAGAGTCTCCTTCAGAGTATTGTGTTGTACATTCCTCACTGTCCAAGTTTGTATTCCGAATGGTTATTGTATTATTTTTGTTTCCTATGAATTTGCTCATGCACTCGTGACATCAGGTTCTGGGTGTCACGCCCCAAAATCGAGGGACGATACCGGCGCCTAACCGGGTGAACCCAGTCAAGCGGATCTGGATTGCCTTTCCTACCCAACGTATTACCCCGCGTTCATAATATACGCTGTTCCATATGAATTAGCCAATTCAGATACAAAGTACGATTTACAACATAAGTTCATTTTCCTCTTTTAACTTTCAACAATTGATAATCCAAAACATACAAGTTACCTACAACATTTTCGATGCGATCCACAATTACGAGTGAGTACAGCTACAACCCAAAATTATACGTATATACAACCCACATAGTGTCTACGGAGCCTCTAAGAGTACTAGGAGTTTTACATAAACTTGCCGGCAACAAGGCCCCATCTATACCTTTTACAACATATGAAAAAAAAAAAAATGATATAGTCCACACACGGCCCCGGGAAGAAAATGGGGCTCACCCGAACTTGCTGAAAAGATTAAGAGGAGGCACCACTAACGGCGGACTAAGCTACCTGCTATGGAACAACCTACATCCATATAAAAGATGTAGCTCCCGCGGCAAAAGGGACGTTAGTACCGTTGAATAATACTAGTATGTATGAACAAACTTTACTCTAAGTAAAATCAACCAACACACAGACAGGAGACAGTTAAAGAAACCAACAAATAGTGCACAGAGATACAGAAACAACACAATTGAGAGTTTCACAGATTCTTATTTCAACACAATCATATTCCACCCTTGTTCCTTCTCAACAATCCACTTTTATTACTTCTTGTTGCGGCGCGCAACCCGATCCCGCCGGACAATCACATTTTAGCCTTATTACATTCTGTTGCAGCGTGCAACCCGACCCCACCATACAATTCACATTCCACCCTTATTTCTTCTCACGTCAACCTTATTTCTTCTATTGCGGCGCGCAACCTGATCCCACCATACAATCACATTTCATAGCAACAATAACAGCCCACAATTCAATCACAAGGATTTTCATCAACAAGAATATAAATTCATTACATCCAACAATCCGTATGAAATCAAGCCACAATAAACCTTGCCAAACAAGGCAGGTTGAACAAGTGTTAGTAGAAAGATGCAAGTCTGAACAATCGAGATAGACATAAGCACATAGTGGTGGTATAAGTTAAGCTAATAGAACTCAGTAAACATATTCGAGGCAGATAATCACGACAACTCAAACAAGAAACAAGCAGAGTCATGCTAATACACAGACCCAACGAAGAAGACTTAGTAAAATTAGGGCTTTTAACACAAGCAAGATAAAAAGCTATTAGAATCACAGAATCATCATGATATGCAAAGAACAGACTTAAAAGCAAGAAGAAACACAGTTCAAAACAAGCATAAAAAAGGTTTTGAGAAACCCTAGTTTTAAAAGAAAGTAAAAACGTTTAAAAGTCGAATATTCTTAAAGATTGAGTCAAGAATAATGTAAAACATAAAGAAACGGGCTTGAGTCGTTTAGAAACACCATAGACCTGAGAGGTTTAGGCAAAAATTAGGGTTTCAGAGAGGATTGAAGATAACCAGAAAATCTGCCGCGAAGCTCGAAGGTAATGATGAGTGTGGCATGGTCGAATCAAAAACCCCACCGGAGAAGGCCGGAAAATCACCAAAGCAGGAGCCCCAGTAGTGGTCCAGCATGGTTTAAACCAATGGAGGTCTCAAAGACGGAGGATCGGAGAGATAAGGCTTCAAGGTGGCTGGTGGTTCGAAGAAGGTGAGCCTGGAAGTGGCCGGAGATGAAGGCTGGAGACCATCGGAGAACCAGAAGGTTCTAGAGAGAAGGGGGAGAGGAAGAGACCAGAAGAGAGAGAGAGTCAGTCTCGAATAATGAGAGAGACATGGGGGTAGGTAAGGGTTAATTTAGGAAAGGGATGATCTGGGCCATTGATCTCGTTTGATCAACGGCTCAGATTTAATCAGGGGTTGGGATGGGTTAATATTGGGTTTGGGCTGGGTTAAATAGTATGATGGGTTGGGGTTAATTGGGTTTAGAGATTAGGTTAAAATGTGGCTAGAATTTAAAATAATATGGCTAATTGTTAAATATCCGTAAAAATAGATAATTAATTAAT
This sequence comes from Nicotiana undulata, assembly GCA_005239495.1. Lineage (NCBI taxonomy): Eukaryota > Viridiplantae > Streptophyta > Magnoliopsida > Solanales > Solanaceae > Nicotiana > Nicotiana undulata. Next base: position 15,137 of record ML259113.1, read on the forward strand.
TAAAATAGCTAATAGTTGTGTAAAAATAAAATTAAGTTAAAATAGGTAAAACTACAATAATCAAACAATATTAAAAATGTAAGAAACATAAATTCGAATTTTAAAAGGTATAGAATGTCTAATTAGGCCATAATTACAAAGTGCTTTTAATTGTAATTAAATAAGACCCAATTTGTCCATTTATGAAATAATTGGATTTTAATAAGTAAAAAGTGATTATGAATGACATACTGAACTGGAAAATATTTTGAAATTATTTAGAGCACATTTTAGGAATTATTTAAATATGAAATATTAAAATAAACAGGAAAATAATTTAATAAAAATAGGGGAAAATACTCATTATTACAAAGAGCAATTTAGAAAACTTATATGCAAGTTTGCAAATAATTTGAGGAAAAACTGGGTATCAGCATCCCTTAACTTAACTAAACCCTTTTTAGTGAAAGATTACTTTAACTAGCTTCCCTTTACTAGGTTATGTAGGATTATTCACATGCTTGCAAGTCTTATCTCTTATTTTCACAATTAGCTCATGTTTTCTACCCCTTTTTAGCTAAAACCGGAGAATTAAAAGGAAATGGGGTGGGGACTTACCTCTTAGAGTGAAGAAGACGAAGATTACTCGATAGCTTCGGGCCTGAGTAGAGATGATGGAGCAATTTGATGAAGAAGAAGACTTTCTCTCACTAAACCAACTCTCCCTTATCTCTATTTTTGTTCAGATAGATGTTAAAAAAGAAGGGGAGGGGTGTTTTCTTAAACTGGGGGTCGGGTGTAAAATTAGAAATTAAAAGAGCCCCGAAGCAGGAAATGCAGTCAGGAATGCGATCGCATTCCTGCTATGCTGTCCGCATTCCTGTCGCATAGTTTGCCCTCAAATGGGCCAAAAAGGGAACCGGACTGCCCTGGTATGCGACCATTATGCGGTCTGCATACATATTATGCGATCGCATAATGCGTTGCATAACCTCCTCCGCGAAAATGGAGGTGCAAGGATGCCACAGCTACGTGGTCCGCATTCCCAAAATGTGATCGCATCTTTGGCCGCATAGTTGTCCTCAAATTGGACAGAAGGTTATCCAGGTATGCGACCACTATGCGGTCCGCATACCTAATCTACGATCGCATGGTGGACCGCAGATCTGCGCAATTTTGGAAAATTTTATCTTTTAAGTCCCGGGGTACTTTTCACTTCAAAAAGATCTGTTTCTAAGAGCTTCTACAGTTATAACAACACGGGGACCTATTCGGGCATTATTTTACACATGAACTTTTACGAGTCTTTACACTAGGATGACTATGGGATTTATTCATTATTTGATTTCGTTAAAGATATCATTATTTAATCTGAGAAGTTCTTCATTTATTGTCAAATGCAAGGAAATAAATGATTTCAAAAATACTAAAATGAGAATTTAATTAACTTCTTGGTGTTGGCTTGCATGACAGTGGTGTCCGGCGCCATCACGACCTTTAATGGATTTTAGGTCGTGACATAACTCCTATAGGCATGCTTTCTAAAAATTGACAGTTGGAACTTATTTTACACATTTAGCTCCTATAAGCATGATATCTATTGAGTAGATTAAGGAGCAGTCATTAGCAAATATTTTTTGTAGGCATGATGTCTAGAAACACATAGAAACAGACATAAGAATAGGGAGAATACTTATGCATTGACAACATACTAATTATGTGAGTGGGTGATTCCCTAATGACATGATTTCTAATAGAGCACAAAGAGATTCACATATAACCAAATAGATCACACAAATCCTATGAACATGCTTTCTACCATTTTCATGCAAGTATTAGGAGATACCCATTTCCCAATTTCACTATTACCTCAATTGTTATTATAGACCCAATAATGAAATAAAATTACAAAGTGATACTAATGAATACAGTAGGCCCAAAACATGCCCGAAAGATAGCCTGCTCTGCTAGGCCTTCAACTAAGCTTTATCTCTACACAGATCTCAACATAGCCCACAAACCATAAGATAACTTAAACCAAACCCAACAACCATGGTTTGATCATAGGATCAAGGAAAACAATCACTTACACAAGTCAATTTGAACATTCAATAGGAAGAATTGAGTAATCAGGAAAATGGCCAAAGAACCTCAGGCCCTAGTGTGTCAGAGTTCACAAGGGTCTCAAAGTGGACCCTTAGCAGTGCTCACACTAGGGAGGTTAATAGAGAAAGCTTTAGTGGCCTTGGTTTTCAGCCGGCCAAGAATTATAGGTTTAGAATAGGATAAACAACCAATGAAAATAATAGTCAAATAATAGAGTTTGAAGGAGTGCATTTGCATTTTTGGAAACAAACATTGCAAAGTGATCACATAATGAACATATCAACACAGAGGGTACGGGCAGGGTACATCTGTAAGAAGCAAAGGGGAATTATGGATTCTGGGATAACAAATTAATAAGCAAGGTGCATTGGGCCAAATAGACAAACAATAGAACATGAACTTAACAGGTTCAAGCCTAAGGGTCAAATTATGCTAAACACCAAGGGTTAAACAGTGCAACTCATACCAATAGGGAAAACATAATCTGATGTTAAAGGGGACACAAGTTAAGAAACTAGTCTAAAAGGTTCCAACTAGTTGCTAGGGAGAACAGAGTTGAGCAAAGCAAGAACATACTAGGAGATAAAATGATCACAGGAGCAAATCATAGCTGGAATGAGGGTTTTAACACATATTAGGGCATATCACAGATGAAAATAAATCACTGTAGAAATCTAGGTCATGGCGGGAAAGAAAATAAGGCCATATAGCCAATGTCAACACTCAAAATACTAATACATTAAGCTAAACGAACTTTAAACCGTCTAACTTGCTCAAGTTAAATGCAAATACATTATAGAACAGGCAATTTAGGCATGAGGAAACATTTAGAGAGGTTCATATCATAAGCAAAATTACACATAGAGATAGTCTAGAAAACACATTAGGTTATGCAATTTTAGAGGCCTGAACTTTGCAAATGTTAAGAACTCACCGGTTACTGATTGGCAAGGAGATAAACAAGAAAAGAACAAAATAACTTTGAACGTCAACAAAGTAGTATGACCCATAACCTTAGATGCGTCAAGTTCCCAAGGGCTTCAAGGAACCCAGGGAAATGCCCACACCCAAAGAAGGTCTAAAAATAGGAATTCTGGTGGCTTTGGCTTTCAGCCGGCCAAGAGCCAAAGTAGAACAGAAGAATAAGTGAACAAAAAAGTGAAAATCTTTAGCTTTTTAGTGGAAAGTTTAGCGATTCAAATTCTGTCCAAAACGGAATAGGATAGGGGTTTATATAGTAGTCCAAAGTCAAGAAAACACATAAGGAAATAGAGTAATTTAAGCAACAAACAAGGAAAGAAACATGAAAATCTATTTGAAATCAACTTAAGAGAGAAATATGTAAACCCTAGTTTTTAGGGAAAGTGTAAATCAGCATAATCCAAATAAAATCAAACTCACACAAAGTAGTATTGAACGTATATAGACGAAATAGTGCTCAAAATCAAAGAATTGAACCATTTTGATTCGATTTCGGAAGATATTGCTTGCCATGTTAAGGCAAGCACCCATGCAATACCACAAACAAACAACCAGTACCACAAGGGGTCAAATATGGACAGAGTAAGGCAATTGAATCCCATTATTAGTGGGATTAGGAGAGGGATTTAGGGGGAGGCGGCTAGGGTTTAGTTGAAGAAGAGAGGAGTGATAGAGAGAACATGGCAGCGGTCTTTAGGAAATGGGGTAGGGTTTCTGGGGTTAGGTTAATTAGAAAGGGGGAGTGGACGATGGCCGTTGATCTTGAGAGATCAACGGCTGAGATAAAAAATTAGACGGGGCAAGTCATTTAGAAGCGGGTCGCGACGGGTATTAGTCATAGGTCGTTTGGCTTTGGGCTGGGGTGATTGGGATAGGTACTTGAGTGTTTTGTGCCATTCATTTGGTCCGAAATTGGTTTAAAAATTGGGTTGTTATTTAAATACCCAATATTTTTATCAAAAATAATTTATAAAAATAATTAATAAATAACAAAAAAAAAATATTATTTGTGCACTAAAATGATTGAAAATAATAACTTAGCATTATAAAAATATAAAAAGTTATTTTGGCGCAACTAATGTAATTATACATGAATATTGGATGTATTGCAAATAATGTGCAATTAGCCTAAAAATGCAAATGCAATCATAAATAAAAAGTAAAATATACATGTTGGTGTAAATGATAAGTTTTGATGATTAAGTCATTAAATAATTTGAAGGATAATTATAGATATTTATACAATAAAATTGCAGAAAGAAATTAATTTAGAGCTCTTAAAAATTATGTAAAATTATAGATAAATGCTTGTCTAGGTTTGTAAACTAAATGATGATGCAAATTTGCTATTTTGAAATATATATGCATTTTAGAAAATATGAGAGAAATATTGGGTATCAACACCCCCCCCCCCTCCCGGAGTCTGTACACATCCCCAGTGAGCGCATTTACCTACTGAGTGCGAGTGCCGAGTGATGAGTGAATGGGAGGGCTGAGTGATTGTTTCCCTGAGAGGATGCATTTGATTTCATTATTGTTGCACTTAGTTGCCATGTAACAGTGTCTTGAAATTTCTGAAAGATATTACACTTTGTTTCACTTAAACTTGTCATAAAGTAGTTTATTGGACTTAAATCGTCAAACTTGAAAGCATGCCTACTTTCCTATTTTGAAATTACTGAAGTTGAACTATAATAAAGCTCGTCACTACTTTCAGTTCTTTATTTAGTCTTGTTACTTACTGACTTGGTTATACTCACTGTGATGACCCAAAAGGACATCTCTTGTTTTAAAAGTCGAAACTATATTCGGAGGCCTTGAAAACCTCCTCTTGTTTCACCTTGTTTTGCATGCGCAGTCGGGGCGTATATCCGGAAAGCTCTTATGTGAAAACATTGAGAAAAATACTAAATTGCCTTTAAAAAATTAAATATAAGTTGACTTCGGTCAACATTTTGGGTAAACAGACCCGAAACCGTGATTTGGCGGTCCTAAAGGGTACGTAGGAAAATATGGGACTTGGGCGTATGCCCGAACTGAAGTCTGAGGTCCCAAGCCCGAGAAATAATTTTTTTAAAGAAATTATTTAACTGAAATTATAAGAGTTTTTGGAAATTTGACTGTATTTGAAATTGATAAGATTGGGCATGTATTTTGATTCCGGAGCTCGGTACAGGTTTGATATAGTATTTGAGTGGTGCCTGTATAATTTGGTAAGAAACAGAGGTCATATGACGTGATTTGGACCCGTAGTTGTAAAATTTGAAACTTTGAAAGTTCTTAAGATTTTTCTTTGATTTTAATGCTTTCGTTGTTTAAGATGTTATTTTAGCGATTAGATCGCACGAGTAAGTCCGTAGGATATTTTTAGGGTTGTGTGCATGTTTGGTTTGGAGTCCCGAGGGCTTGGGTGAGTTCAGATAGGCTTCAGGGTGTTTCGGACTTAGGAAAAATCTACTGCAGTTGTTGTTGTGGTGTCTGGTGTTTTGTACTATGTGAACGCGTGGTCACCCATGCCAACGTGAAGAGTAAACGGGGCAGGGTTTGAGTTTTTCATCGCAAACGCGGAGACCTGGAAGCGAATGCGGAGCACTGCATGGGCTACTCTATGCGAACGTGGCCAGCTATACGCGAATGCGTAGCCTTAGGATGGGAACTGGGGAATGGGGGATAGATACTCTATGCGAATGCGGCCAGCGGCTCGCGAACGCGAAGGCCAAGGGGTATACCTTCGCGAATGCGTAGGGTGTCTCGTGAACGCGAAGGCCAATAGGGCCACTGCTATGCAAAAGCGACAGACCTCTCGCGAACGCGAAGAAGGTCTGTCCAATGTTTTAAAACAGTAGCCAAAAATGGGCAAAAACCATAATTTTATATCGCCTTCCATAGAATCCGACCTTGAGCGATTTTTGAAGAGGGATTTCACCACCAAATCATAGGTTTGTTTTCTTAAACTCGTTTTTTTCATTTTTCATCAACACCCACTAGATTTCAATCTTGTTTTTTAAGGGTAGAAATAAGGATTTTTTTGAGAATTAGGCATTTTACAAATTTGGGAATTTAGACCTCGATCTGGGTCGGATTCCGAAACTAATTATATATTCGGGCTCGTGGGTAAATGGGTGATCGGGTTTTGGTCCGAACCTCGTGTATTGACCAAGCGGGCCCAGGGTCGATTTTTGACTTTTTGGAAGAATGATAGTAAACCTATAATTAAGAATTGGGGTTGAATTATCTAGCATTTATTGATATTGTTAAGTTAATTATGTCTAGATACAATTGAATTGGAGGTGAATTCTAAAGGGAAAGCGGTAATTGAGGCTTGAGTTTCTCCATGGAATCCGAGGTAAGTGTTTGGCTTAACCTTAGCTTGAGGGAATACGTATTGTGTCTTATTTGCTACATGTTAGTGTAATGTGCAACGTATAGATGTGGTGACGAGTATCTATATGTTGGTGTCAAGCATGCCCGTGAGTCGTATAATGTGATTTATGAGATTTTCCATTGTGCACTACTTGGGTTTAATTTGATAATTATCCATGTTGATGGTATTTCCTTGGTATTGCCTATTGTTGTGTATTGGTTCAAGTTGAGAATTATTACGTGAAGTCAAGTAACTAAGTGAGATTGGTTATAGGTTTTTCCCTTGCCAGGATGATATTGATTCTACTGATGGTTCCCTTGCCGGGACGTTATGGTTTTATTATTGTTTATAGTGTTGATTTCCTTGTCGGATTGCTGTCATTTCATTTGTTTGGGCGAGGAAGAGTGTAAAAGCACGAAGGGTGATGTCGTCCATTATATTGTGAGCGAGTATAAAAGCACGAAGGGTGATGTCGAGCCGATATTGTAAGAGTTAATGCATGAAGCGTGATGTCGTGCCATATTATGAAATTAAAAGCACGAAGGGTGATGTTGTGCCATGATTATGAGAGAGTAAAAGCGCGAAGGGTGATGTCGTGCCTTTTCTTTTGATTTTTATGGTGAGAACGAGAGTAAAAGCACGAAAGGTGATGCCGTGCATTATTTCTGTGTCACTATCTCTATTGTTTTAAGTCTGATATTTACTTTGTTGCTTTATTTTTCTAACTTGATATTTCCTCCCCTCAGCATGTTCCCCTTCTCCCGTATTAATTTGTGTAATTCATGTTGTTATTAGTGTATCTCGTATACGATTAAATTACATAGGTTTATGTGGTCGTCGTATCCTAGCCTCGTCACTACTTCGCCGAGGTTAGGCTTGACACTTACTCAGTACCTGGGGTCGGTTGTACTGATGCTACACTCTGCAATTTTTTTGTAGATCCCGGTACTGGACCTTTCGGACCCTAGATCGAGGTTGTTGTCATCAGTCCAATGGAGACCCCAAGGTAGTCCTGCAGGCGTCCGTAGGCCTTGGCGTCCCCTTTTGTCCTATTTATGTTCTGTTCTTGCTTACTTCTGAGACAGATGTATGTTTATTTTGTTCGGACCACTATTTGTAGTATTCGTAGACAGTCCGTGGAATTGTGACACCAATTCTGGGTGTAGATTATTATGGATTTCGTAATAGTACCGAATTAAATTGTTAAATTTTGTTATTCCGCACCTTGAATTTCCATTGATTTTATTAATATATCTGGTAAACTGTAATAAAATAAAGGAATAAGATAAAATAACCAGTAACGTTGGATTGACTAGAGGGTTCACTGTTAGGCGCCATCACGGTCCCGACGATGGGAAATTCGAGTCTTGACAAGTTGGTATCAGAGCACTAGGTTGCTTAGGTCTCACATTTCACGGACAAGCTTAGTAAAGTCTTAGGGATCGGTACGGAGACGTTTGTGCTTATCCCCTAGAGGCTACAGAGTTTAGTAATGACTTCACATCTATTCTTCTATGTCGTGCGATTTGATTTCTCATGCTAATTCAATTTCTACTCTATTCTCTCGCAGATGGCGAGAACACGTGTCCCTAGTGGCAGCTCCTGCGAGGGGCTGAGGATGAGGCCTAGGCTGTGCTAGAGGCCAAGGCAGGGGCAGAGCTCAGCCTAGAGCAGCAGCACCAGCAGCGAAGCCTCAGGTATAGTTTGATGATGAGGTTCTGGCCCGGACAGCTCAGGCAGGGCCATCTCAGGTTCCCGAGGGGTTCATCGCTACCCCGGTACTCCAGGATTCTCTGGTTCGTCTAGTGGGCCTCATAGAGAGTGACGCTCAGGCAAATTTACTTCCTGCAGCACCAGTTGTCTCTCTGGTTGGGGGAGGAGCCCAGACTTCCGCTACTCACACTTCGGAGCAGATTGCTTCTCAGTTTCAAACTCGAGCAGCTGAGCCAGCTGGGGTAGTTCAGTCGGGTGTTGTGGCTCAGACCGGTGATGGAGCAGCTATGTCTGTTGATGCTTTGTGGATGTTGGACAGGTTCACCAAGATTTTTAGTGCTACTTATAGTGGTGCATCTTCAGAGGATCCCCAGGACTATTTGGATAGATATCACAAGGTTCTGCGGAACATGGGGATAGTGGAGACCAATGGGGCCCAGTTCTCTCAGTTATTTCTGGAGAAGTTCCTTCCTATCACTTAAAGAGAGGATTATCAGAGGCAGTTTGAGCGTCTTCAGCAGGGTTCTATGACCGTCCTCAGTACGAGACCGGATTCATTACCTAAGCCCGTCATGCTATTATAATACTTCCCACCGAGCGAGAGAGGGTATGGAGATTTATTGAGGGACTAGCTTAGCCGATCAGATTGCAGATGGCTAAGGAGACAAGGAGTGATATTTCTTTCCAGGATGCAGCCAATGTGGCCAGGCGAGTTGAGATGGTTCTATTACAAGAGAGAGGTCAGGGGTCTGACTAGAGGCCCATCATTTTGGCAGGTTCAGTGGTGCCTCATCTGGAGGCAGGGATTCTTTTGGTAAGGTCCATCCTCCTAGGCCATATCATTTAGCACTTCAGGCTTCTCACGGTGCTTTAGGTGGTCGTGGTTCTCATATGCAGTATTCTGATCAGTTTCCCTACAGTGCACCACCAGCTCCTATTAGTGCACCGCCGCCTCAGAGTTTTCAGGGTGGTTACTCAGGTCGTTACGGTCAGTTCCAGGGTCAGCAGTCCCAGCAGCCGAGGACTTGTTATACTTGTGGTGATTCAAGGTAATTGCTAGATTTTTCCCTCGAGCCTCGAGAAGTTCTCAACACCGGGGTTCTCGTGCCATGGTTCCAGCATCAGGTATTCCACTGCCTGCTCAACCAGCTAAAGGTGGGGGTCGAAGTGTTAGAGGTGTAGGTCAGGCTGTTAGAGGTGAAGGCCGGGCCACTAGAGGTAGAGGTCAACCAGCAGAAGGCCGTCCTAGTGATGTAGTTCACAGTGCTGGGGCCCAACCCCGATGTTATGCTATTCCAGCCAGACCTGAGAGTGAGGCCTCCGATGCAGTTATCACAGGTGTGGTTTCAGTTTGCAACAGGGATGCTTCGGTTCTATTTGATCCAGAGTCCACATATTCCTATGTGTCATCTTATTTTTCCCCTTATTTGAATGTGCTCCGTGATTCTCTGAGTGCTCATGTATAAGTGTCGACACCGGTGGGTGATTCTATTGTGGTAGATCGTGTCTACCATTCGTGTGTAGTGGTTATTGGGGGTCTTGAGACTAGTGTAGATCTCCTACTCCTTGATATGGTAGATTTTGATGTGATTTTGGGGATGGATTGGTTGTTGCCTTATCATGCCATATTGGACTATCACGCCAAGACCGTGGCCTTAGCATTGCCAGGGTTGCCTCGACTGGAGTGGAGAGGGACTCCTGGTTTTTCTTCCAGCAGGGTTATCTCTTATATGAAGGCTCGGTGCATTGTCGAGAAGGGGTGTTTGGCCTATTTAGCTTATGTTCGTGATTCTAGTGCTGAGGTTCCTTCTATGGATTCTCTGCCCGTTGTCAGTGAGTTTCCAGAGCTGTTTCCTGCAGACCTGTTGGGTATGCCATCCGACAAGGATATTGACTTTTGCATTAATTTGGCTCCAGGCACTCGGCCCATTTCTATCCCACCATACGTATGGCCCCGCCAGAGTTGAAGTAATTGAAAGAACAGTTGCAGGATTTTCTTGATAAAGGCTTTATTAGGCCCAGTGTCTCACCTTGGGGTGCACCACTGTTATTTGTTAAGAAAAATGACAGATCGATGAGGATGTGCATATATTATCGGCAATTGAACAAGGTTACCATCAAGAACAAGTATCCCTGCCGAGGATGGATGATTTGTTTAATCAACTTCAGGGTGCCAAGGTATTTTCGAAGATTGATTTGAGATCTGGCTACCATCAGTTGAGGATTAGGGCATTTGATGTCCCTAAGATAGCTTTTCGCACTCAGTACGGGCAATGTGAGTTCTTAGTGATGTCATTCGGGTTGACAAATACCCTAGTAGCATTCATGGACTTGATGAACCGAGTGTTCAGGCCTTATTTGGATTCCTTCGTGATTGTCTTCATTGTTGATATTCTTATTTATTACTGCAGCGGAGAGGAGCATGAGCAACACCTTCGAGTCGTTCTCCAGACTCTGAGGGACAGTCATCTATATTCTAAGTTTTCAAAATGCGAGTTTTGGTTGAGTTCAGTTGCATTTCTGGGTCATGTTGTATCATCATAGGGTATTCAGGTGGATCCTAAGAAGAATTCGGCGGTCAAGGATTGTCCTAGACCCACATCAGCCATAGAGATCCGAAGTTTCTTGGGTTTGGAAGGCTACTACCGTCGGTTCGTGGAGGGGTTTTTGTCTATTACAACCCCAATGACCAGGTTGACTTAGAAGGGTGCCCTGTTCAGGTTGTCAGATGAGTGTGAGGAGAGCTTTCAGAAGCTCAAGACAACTTTGACTACGGTGCCAGTGTTGGTTTTGCCCACAGGTTCAGGGCCATATACTGTGTGTTGTGATGCATCTCGCATTGGACTTGGTGTAGTGTTGATGCAGGATGGCAAGGTTATTGCCCATGCTTTGTGACAGTTGAAGATTCACGAGAAGAATTATTCAGTTCATGATTTGGAGATATCAGCCATTGTTCACGCGCTGAAGATTTGGAGGCATTATCTATATGGTGTGTCATGTAAGGTGTTCACGGATCACAAGAGTTTGCAATATTTGTTCAAGTAGAAGGATTTAAATTTGAGGCAGAAGAGATGGTTGGAGATGTTGAAATACTATGACATCACCATTTTGTATCATCCAGGGAAGGCTAATATGGTGGTCGATGCTCTGAGTAGGAAGTTAGCCAGTATGGGTAGCCTTGCGTATATTCCAACTGGGGAGAGATCGCTTGCTTTGGATATTCAGGCTTTAGCCAATCAGTTCATGAGGTTGGATGTTTTTGAGCCCAGCCATGTTCTAGCTTATACAGTTGCTCGTTCTTCATTATTTGATCGTATCTGAGATCGGCAGTATGATGATCCTCATCTGCTAGTCCTTAGGAACACAGTGCAGAAAGGTGGTGCCAAGGAGGTTACAGTTGGGGATGATAGAGTTTTACGGATGCAGGGTCGTATTTGTGTGCCCAATGTGGATGGACTTCGTGAGTTGATATTAAAGGAGGCCCATAGTTCCCGGTACTCCATTCATCCGGGCACCGCAAAGATGTATCAAGATTTGCGGCAGCATTATTGGTGGATGAGGATGAAGAAGGATATTGTGGCGTATGTAGCTCGCTGTTTGAATTATCAGCAAGTAAATACGAGCATCAGAGACATGGTGGATTGTTTCAGAAGATTGAGATTCTTGAGTGGAAGTGGGAGCGCATCACCATGGATTTTGTTGTTGGACTCCCACGGACTTAGAGGAAGTTCGATGCAGTATGGGTTATTGTGGATAGGCTGACCAAGTCAGCGCATTTCATTCTTGTGGCAGTTTCCTATTCTTCGGAGAGATTAGCAGAGATCTACATTAGGGAGATTGTTCATCTTCATGGTGTGCCCGTGTCTATTATTTTTGATCGAGGTAAGCAATTTACCTCTCATTTCTGGAGGGCAGTTCAACGTGAGTTGGGCACGGGGGTTTAGTTGAGCACATCATTTCATCCTCAGACGGACGGACAGTCCGAGCGTACTATTCAGATTTTGGAGGATATGTTATTCGCCTGTGTTATTGACTTTGGAGGTTCTTGGGATCATTTCTTGCCATTAGCTGAGTTTGCCTAAAACAACAACTATCACTCGAGCATTCAAATTGCTCCCTATGAGGCATTACATGGTAGGCGGTGTCGGTCGCCGGTTGGATGGTTTAAGTCGGAAGAGGCTCGGTTGTTGGGTATAGACTTATTGCAGGATGCCTTGGATAAGGTTAAGATTATTCAGGATAGACTTCGTACAGCTCAGTCTAGGTAGAAGAGCTATGCCGAACGTAGAGTTCGTGATTTGGCATTCATGGTTGGAGAGCAGGTGTTGCTTTGGGTGTCGCCAATGAAGGGTGTGATGAGATTTGGAAGAAGGGGGAGCTAAGCCCTAGGCACATCGGTCCTTTAGAGATCCTTGACAAAGTAGGAGAGGTGGCTTACATACTTGCGTTGCCACCGAATTTATCAGTTGTGCATACAGTGTTTCATGTGTTTATGCTTCGGAAGTATCACGGCGATCCATCCCATGTGTTAGACTTCAGCAGTGTCCAGTTGGACAAGGACTTGACCTATGAGGAGTAGCCAGTAGCTATTCTGGACCGGCAGGTTCGTCAGTTGATATCGAAGAGTTATCCTTCTATTCATGTTCAGTGGAGAGGTCAGCCTGCCGAGGCAGCTGCCTAGGAGTTTGAGTCCGATATGTGGAGCCGGTATCCCCATCTTTTCCCCGATTCAGGTACTTTTCTATGTTTGTTCGAGGACGAACGTTTGTTTTAGAGGTGGAGAATGTGATGACCCAAAAGGTCATCTCTTATTTTTAAAGTCAAAAATGTGTTCCGAGGCCTTGAAAACCTCCTCTTCTCTCATCTCGTTTTGCGTGCGCAGTCCGGTCGTATATCCGAAAAGCTCTTATGTGAAAACATTGAGAAAAATACTAATTTTTCCTTTAAAAATTGAATTTAAGTTAACTTCGGTCAACATTTAGGGTAAACGGACCCGAACCCGTAAATTGACGGTCCTAGAGGGTCTGTAGGAAAATATGGGAGTTGTGTGTATGCTCGAACGTGCCTAGGGTTGTTCCAAACACCTCCAAAATTATCGAGTAACCTACCATGCCCATATTCGGGGGTGATCCCATGTCACCCTACCCCATATAGGTCCAATAGCACAACACAGATGAAATTTCGAAATCCAATCCTGACCCATAAACCTTAGAATCAAATTTCCACTTCTGAAATAATTTACAAGATCAAAATTCCAAAAATATAAACTGAACAAGTCTGAACATGCCGTATCAAGCCATATACGTACCCCAGATGTAATCACATAATATCGCATGACTCGAGCACTCATAGTTATGATTCTTAACCACAATAACTGCTCAAAAAAACCCAATACCGGTACATAACCTCTCATCAAGCAATGCCTCGCTCTAACACTTTCATATACTGTCGATGATGAAAGAAACACGTAGAACTAGCAACCATTAGTCCGATCAGCCAGTCATGGACCTCCCCATTTCTCCGACAGAAATTATAGCAGATTTCAAAGCCAACTTCCAATACCATCCTTCCAACCATGTTGTAGTCAACTCTGGCAGTATTAAGTCTAGGCCCAATGACCTCTTCTCTTCCAACACGACCACTCTGATGACATGACCCATCAATACAATCCAAATCCATAACCTGTGCAAATCGTGCACTCAATAGCAACATCCCACGAACTCGAATCATAGAAAAGATTCACACGAGAGGACTATCCTTCCATAAACAAACACCATCACCACACCACGCTAAGAGCCTAGCACACATCGTAAAATCAAAACACACGAACCTGACACCAAGGATCATGTCTTCACATAACTCCGCTATGATGCGGGATCCGATTCAAACGCTGGCCCACATGAAACACTTCAAGCCGCCTTGCCCAAAATCCATAACCATGTGCAATTCGACATCAAGTAATCCAAGTGCATTGCCATAACCACGGGGAAATCGGGCGATACCAGGCCACTCGAATCAGAAGAACATAACCAATGCATCTCAATCCCGCAATACCAAATTACTTACCTTACTCAAATCCTGCTATAAAGCCCAAATAATACGCACCATATGTGCATATAACCAATAATAACCACTCCTCGCAACACCGAAGGGTAACTCATAGATCGCTCCAGAATATGAATAAATTCCATGACAATCGAATGGTGCATCCCTCAACAATAACAAATTCGGAGTCAACAATTCCGACCCAGTGCAGAACACGCACCCATACTGGGCCTACCAATAACCCTAAATCAACTCTGGTCACCCACAACAGATAGATAACTCTCTGAAGGTTCACAATGACTGAATCATGGAATTTGCTAACATTTGACTAGCTTTGCTCGCATCCTCACAGTCCACAACCACACAATAATTTGTTTATGAGAACTCTCAGTCTCGAAGTCCATGAAGCGCACAAATTACCATACCTGATCCCAACTCCACCGCTCGAATATATAACACATCCCTGATACTCAATCATTCCGCGAGGGGTACCCCTATAATTCTCCCGTGTCACCAAGCAACCTTGAATATCAGCAGTCGATCCAACAAGAGAGCGTCACAATACCAATGAAGCACCCTTAACTCCACACATTGCCTTTTCTGAGTGCATACCCTCATCAAGCCACCCAATAGTGGTATCATATACCTAGTCATCTGAAACTGCCAGTGCTGACCTCCCTTCCATAACTGAACTAGGACCCCACATATGCAAATCTCCACTATACACAAAATATCGCATACGCCATGCTATCCTATGATAAATATAAGAACCTCATGCTCCCTTTCGAACCACAAATAACTACACACCCAACTAGCTAGGAACCTTACATTTGGTCCCACCTAGAAACAAAATCACTTTACATCACATGTCCGCATTCCAGTAGAAAATACACATCCCTAGCCGTAGTACAAACCATCCAGAATTATCCGAATTCCATTTATACAACACCGACCGTTAGGACCGAGTCCTTCTAAACCAACCAAGCTACGCAGGTCACCAAAACCTAAGAACAATACCAAGAAACTTCTGTTAAAACTCATCACCTCATACTCAAGGAACTAATAATATCCATTATCATGCCGATCCGACCTACTACCAAGATGTCCTATTTATCCAAGTTCCTTCTGACTGACCTTCGAATTAATACTGCTTCTTGCCTTAATACCGCAATCTTACCCCAGGCGCACCACACAAGACCCAAGCATAAAACCATATTGTCGAAGGCTCATAAGCTGTTGAGTACTCTCTCAGATATCCCCAAAAGCACCATACGCAAAATAGTTACCCTGAAGAGACTTCCTACAAATCTAAGCCATTACCCTCACCCTCCTGATACCGATATGAAGAATCCATGATAATATTTTACACCCTCCAACGTAAATCTAAGTTTCTAGCCATTAACACATCTCGAAGATTTCCAATTGTTACATATAACCTTGAACCATCAGAACCATTCTCGAGAATCACCCACTCTACGCAATTCTCAATTAAGCTGATCAAACAGACCGAATGACCTGACCCCGTTTTTGCGAACCACATACTAGGAAAGTAACCCACATACTTGAAGCAACAACAATTTCATACACTGCACACACTACACCTTTTACGATTACAACTAATCATTCAATAAAATAAACTTACCCATAGATTACATTTCAACCTGTATCCAAGGGTTTCCATTACTAGAGTCATCTCTACTCCACCTCTGCAGGTCATAACTGACTCACCAGTATACCTCTATCTGAAAACCATGCATCGCGTAATCGTACAACCACTTATCATTAGAAGACTCCCCCACTTGGCTCAAGGTCAAAGATCAAGACGAACAATAACTCACAATGCCCATGCGCTATCACTGCCACAATAACGCAGTGAGATTCAATCAAATCCTTCACAAGCTCATAATAACACAACCCGTCTAAAAGCTCAAGTCATCTGCATATCTCACATTCATTCATCATTCTAATAGTCATGCCAACTTCCACAAATGATCTAAACTCCAATTACAACATATATCATTTACTGGTAGAAGAGAACTTACTACAGAACAGTATAAGGATCACACACCTCAGGACAACCCGCAGGAGATACCCCTGCCTGCCTTGCCTCAAATTGATATCTCTCTATACACTTCCGAAGGTCATAGCTACTACGCAATCGCTTTACTCCCCTACATTAGAACAAACCAATGCCTACCCTCGAGACATCACAATAAGCGGTATAAGAACCTGAAGTTGATGGTAGAATTAATCACTAGAGTCGTGGTCAAGGAAATCTTGAACTTCTGGAAGCTCTACCCACACTCGTTTGACCACATGGATACCCTCACTGGACACCACGTGTCCCAAGAATGCTACTGATCTGAGACAAAAATCCACACTTGGAGAACTTTGCATAGAGTTTCTCCTCCCTGAATCCTTATAATGCCATCCTCAAATACTGAGTATGCTACCCCTGGCTACGCATATACGCCAGGATGCCACCAATGAATATAATAACAAAAGAGTGCTAGTACGGCTGGAATACACCGTTAATCAATTACATGAACGCTACTGGGGCAATGGTCAGCCCAAAAGACATCACCAAGAACCCATAACACAACAGAAAGGTCCAATTCACTCCACAACCGAACAACATAAGAGGTCTTCCAATACACTCACAATTCGAGGCCATATGCCAACTCCAAACAGAAGTCAAACACTCAATAGTTCTTGCCACATATCCAGCCCATCCTTTTTTATCACAATCAAGCAATATGAACCATCTCACCCTCAAATCACACTCATCTCATAGTCATCTAGTCACAAAGTCCCGTCAATAAGGACACCAACGGACATATAAGTCCCCAAATACATGTGTTCACACGATGAAATCTCAGCACTCAAGCCACAGACTGAATCCAGCCTCAGGTCCTCCAGACTGGCCCATTACAACATGCTAAAAATCACATCTCGCCCATGGAGATCACAAGCCGTGGATACACATATGATACAAAGCGCTCGCGTGCGCATTCGAATACATGAAAGGAATTCAAAGTATTACGTTTTTGAACGAATAGATGGATTCGCACGACAAGAATTCTAGAATGTGAGATTTTTCCTAAGGGTTATGTAGCCTCTCGAAGATAAGTATAGACGTCTCCGTACCGATCCGCAAGACTCTACTAAACCTGCTCATGACTGGTGAGACCTATTCAACCTAGAGCCCTGATACCAACTTGTCACGACCTAATTTCGGAGTCGTGATGGCGCCTGTCGTGGAACCAGGCAAGCCACCTATTTTATCTAAGCTAAATGCAAATACCAGTAAAATATCATTTTTTAACAAGTCCGTGGATAATAATAATATTAAATCTGAAGTTGAAACAATATCTGAAACTAAAATTTAAGTTCTACAACCCCTAATCTAGTGTCACTCAGTCACGAGCAACTATAGCATAAGAATGTCAAAATACAAAAATCGACAACATAGTCTGTGACAATAAAGTGCAACAGGAAGATAAATATGGAGAAGATGAGGCCGCGATCGCCAGCTGCCACCTCGATGACTCCAAAAGAACTCTAACAGCAAATCCGCAATCGCTACCGGGTCCCGATGAATCTGGATCTGCACACAAGGTGCAGGGGGTAACGTGAGTACACCAACTCAGAAGTAACGAACCCAAACTATGGGCTAAGAGATAGTGACGGACTAAACCTCAGGATTTTCAATAAGCAGTGTACAGAAATTAGACATGCTAACAGTTTATTAGAAATTGAACAAAATATGCCAAGTAAACCCAGTATACTCTACATGCCAATATATGAATGCATGAAACCAATGTGGGAATGCACACAGTGCTCACAACTCTCACACAACAGTCCACTCAGTACCGTATATGGCTCATAGGCCCAGGGAAGATCCATCCCAGAATGTACATAATCATCGGTGACCGTAAACACTTAGTACTGAGGAAAAGGCCAATCCAGCCCCACGGAGAAGATCCATCTCCGGAATACAACACTCGGAAAAGATCTATGTCCAGGGAATATCCATCCCTCAATATCAATGCGCTCACTGGGGTGTAAAGAGTTCGGAGGGGATCGTATAAGCCCAAGCGCTATATCAAGCCAACGAAGGCATGATTACGGTATCGCTGCGGTTTGCAGTCCGATCTCATAACTGTCTCACAGTCATTAATTTCCATTCTCACTCAAATGGCTCACAGATGTATAAATCAGCCCAAACAATGATAAATATGCATATAATTAACAATTTCTGAGATTGAGGCATGAAATGATATGCTATAATAGGACTGAGTATATGAAATCAAATAATCACAAGAGGAGACAGTAATAGACGACCACTCGGGTCTCAACATGTTCGGCGTGAAGCCTTTGCATTTATACTTAATATGATTTCTAACAGGTTCACGTTTACCACATAATAGAACTGCGGACATCAATCCGTAATAGTTACTAGACTGTGCCGTGGGATGAGCCAAGCCACGAATCACTCGGTGCACGCACGCACGCCCGTCACTCGGCATGTGCGTCACCTTCATTATAGTCATATATCATATAGTTCGGGGTTTCGAACCCTCAGAACCAAGTTTGAAAACTTTACTTACCTCAAAACTAGCTAAAATACTAGTCCGCGAGGCCTTTGCCTCTAGATTCGGCCTCCGAGTGCTCCAAATCTACCAAAAATCAGATTTGTACCATTATAATATGCCAAGGAATGAAACCCAATTGAAATTTATCAAAAATACTCAAAAATCCCGAAATTGGTCAAACCCGACCCCCGGGCCCACATCTCGGAATTCGGGAAAATTTATACCACAAGAATACTCATCCTCCCACGAGTCTATACATACCAAGAACACTTAAATCGAAGTTCAAATGACCCCTCAAATTCCCATTCTAAGGACTCTTAATCTCAAGCCCTAGTTACCTATTTTGCACTGATATTTCCCTGAATTTTCACCATTAATCAGACCTTTAATCACATATAAACGAGTTTAGAGTCCAAAAACCTTACCTAAATGAAGAACTATCAATTTCCCTCTTCAAAAACCCTTCAAAAGCTTCAAACCCGGATGAAATATTGAGAAAAATGGCTCAAATTCGCAAAGGCATGCTTATATACTTTCTGAACAGTGGTTCCGCACTTGCGGCCACTTACGCGCACCTGCGGACCCGCACCTGCGGTCCCAGGTGCGCACTTGCGGAGAACCCTCAAAATCTTAGCCTCCGCACATGCGCTCGTCTTCCGCATCTGCGGCTTCGCAGGTGCGGGAAATACCTCGCACCTGCGAAATTCCCTCAGCCAGTCAAACTTCTGCATCTGCGGAGTCCCGTCTGCTTCTTCGGGCCCGCACCTATGGTTCCCCATCCGCAGGTGCGGTCACACCAGCAAAATGACATCATCAGCTGTTTTGCTGCAAATTCCAAGTCCAAACCTCCGCTAACCACCCGAAATAAATCCCGAGCCCCTCGGGGCCCCTACCAAAAATAACAATAAGACATAAATGATCATACGGACTTAGTGGCACCCTCGGAACACCCAAAATAATACCCAAACACTAAATTTACCTCGAATTCAAGACTATGAACTTTAAAACTTCTAAACTTTGCCAAAGATGCCGAAACCATCCAAAACACGTGTGATTGACCTGACATTTTGCACACACACCCAAAATGAAACTACAAACCTGTTCCAACTTTTGGAATTCCACTCTGACCTCGATAGCCTATTTTCCACTGCCGACCGGAAATCACCAAATATTAACTTTAGCCAATTCAAGCATAATTCTACACCGGACCTCCAAACTACATTCCGAACACACTGCTAAGTCCCAAATCACCTAACGAAGCTACCCGAGCCATAAAATCTGCATTCCGAGATCGTTACCAAGAAGTCAACTCCCAGTTGACTTTTCCAACTATAAGGCTTTTTTAAGAGACTAAGTGTCTCAATTCTCACTACAATTAGTCTGAACCCAAACCAACCGACTCCAACACATCATAATTAGCATAAACAATGCATGACAAGGCAAAAACGAGAATAACTGTGCGAATTCTATGGAACGATCGGCCGGGTTGTTACAGTTGCACTCGTTTTTTATGTTTCGGCGTCGTTTCTCAATTATAAATGGTACCAAATTAAGAAAATGAGCTCCAATTTCTATTTTGATTGAAGCATTAGATCTGTATCGTAATTATGGAGCTATAGCAAAAATGAATCATCAAATTTAGACATCGTATGAGGAAGTTATGCTCATTTTAGTGTCGAAGAAGAGAGTTGGTGCTGGTGTTTCGCGGATGCAAAGTTGGGTCTGCATCCGCGGAGCCGCAGGTGCGCAAAATGGTTTGCAAATGCAGAATTGACAGCTGGAAATGCGCAGGTGCAGGTATTTTGGTCGCAAATGCGAAAATCCCTGAGTATAACATAATCAGACCGCGTCATTTTAGTATTTTGAGCATATCTTGAGTTCTAGAGCTCTGATTGAGGTGATTTTTGCGGCGTCCTTCTCATCTTTTCAAGGGGGTCAATATATAAGTATAATTGGTATATTTTAATATGGTTACAGAAGTTTTATTGTTGAATTACTCCATGTTCTGATTGAAGAATTGGGGATTTTTATCAAAATCTTTCCTAAAGAGAATAATTGGGTCGAAACATCGATTTGGTATCGGAATTTGATGATATTACTATGGTTGGAATCGTATTCGAATGGGTTTTTCAGATTTTTTAAGTTTTGTCGGGTTACGAAGTGCGGGCCCAGTGTCGACTTTTGGGTCAATTTCTAGATATTTATAAAGATTGAGACTTTATGATCCGGAATATTTCCTTATGAGTTTTATTTTTGTTTTGAAGTTATTTTGATTAGATTTGAGCCGTCCGGAGGTCTTTTCACCCGAGGAGTTCATATTAGAGTACTAGGTTATCTTCTTTGAGGTAAGTATCTTGCCTAACCTTGTGTAGGAGAACTACCCCTTAGGATTTGAATCATTAATGCTGATTGTATTCCGTGTACGCGAGGTGACGAGTGTGTGCTCATACTTATTTGTTGGAAGTTGGATTTTTAGGGTTCTTAGGTCCTTATATTCACCGTGTATGAAGTTATTCTTGATACGTTTGAGTTCCTATTTGCTAGTTTCACCTCTACATGCTTTGATTAGAGATAATTGCTTTAGGATTCACCCTTACTATCTACTTGACCCTGATTTGACTTAACTGAATATTTTACCTCCTCTATCGTCGTGCTATATTTTCATATCTGCTTATCTTCAACTGAAACTATTATTATCTCATCTTATAATTATTTAATCTTAATTGGACTTATGATTATCTTTTGTTCCTTACCCTTATTTGAATTGTTGAATATCCTTCGAAATTGCTCAACCTCAAAAGGGAGTTTAGATAACCTATATCTTAGTCATCTTGCCTTTATTTGGAACTATTTGACTCGTGTTGGCTTCTTATTGTTGATAAATATTGTGGAATCGTTGCTACTTTCTTGTTTTCCCTTGTTTGGTTGTTCTCCTTGCGCCTAGCTTTCTTTACTGTGGGTATTCCTTGTGAATGCGTTCTAGTGTTCTCTGTGATTTAAAGTTCTTGAGTTGATTTACTCGTTGTACGTTGCATTACCATCATTGTTGCTTTGTACTTGTTATGGTGATATACGAGGTTTGCTTTCGTGCTATAGTTGCTATCTCTATAGGTTGCACCGCACATTTAAATTGAGAATACAGAATGATATTCCGGGAGATCCCCTTGCACTGCATATTTACTTTGGGACTACAGACGTATTCCTGGAGATCCCCCAGCATTGCATATTTACTTTGGGACTACGGACGTATTTCGGGAGATCCCCCAACACTGCATATTTATTTTGGGCTTCATATTTGTTTTGGGACTACAGACGTATTACGGGAGATCCCCCTGTACTGCATATTTATTTTGGTACTACGAACGTATTCTGGGAGATCCCCCTATACTGCATAATAAATTTGCGACCACGAGACGGTATCCTGATAGATTCCCCTGGTGATATATTTGTGTTCGGAGTTGTTGATCTTCTATGCTTAGGTGTCATGGGGTGACCTATCCTCGAAGGATATTTACTTGAAAAGTAATTATCTTGAATAAACTATGTTTGAAAGACATTTATTTGAAAGTATATTTGAAAAGCATTTATCTTGAAGAAACTATGTTTGAAGGACATTTATTTGAAAAGTATATTTGAAAAGCATTTACCTTGAAAGAACTATGTTCAAAGAACATTTGTTTGGAAACTTTATATTTGAGAAGTAATTATCTTGAAAGAACTATGTTTGAAGGATATTTATTTGAAAAGTATATTTGAAAAGCAATTACCTTGAAAGAACTATGTTCAAAGAACATTTGTTTGGAAACTTTATATTTGAGAAGTAATTATCTTGAAAGAACTATGTTTGAAGGATATTTATTTGAAAAGTTCATATTCGAAGGAAGTATATTTCAAAAGAATTTCCTACTGAAAAGGATTATATTCTAAAGATTCCAATTTAACAACTTACGGGTGAAAGTTTACACTTGAAGGATTTGACTAGTTTATTGGGGTTTTTGGCTAAGTCCTGGTGTGGAAACTATTGCAGTTCTGAGTTACTACTTGCCCTTATTTTATTATGATTTTCGAATTTGGGTTGTGTTCCCCACCATCCTTATGTGTCTTATTATGGTATTCCCTTTTTTGCTATTTTTCTTTCCTTATTGTAGTTGTTATGTTGTAAGCCATATTGTGTAGTCATTAGATAAATGTCATGTTCCGTCATTCCTATACTTATGCTTGTTCAGTTTATTAGACAAGTGGTGTCTTGACTAGTCCTCGTCACTACTTCACCGAGTTTAGTCTCGATACTTACTAGGCACCGTTGTGGTGCCTCATATTACACTTCTGCACATTTTATGCAGATCCATGTATTGATCATTATTAGTTGTGCTGATCCTTGATGAGGAGACTCAAGGTAAACCTGTCGCTATGTTCACAGGCTTCGGAGTCACCTTATTACCTTGTATTCAAACCGTTTTTACTCATTTCCAAACAATTGTGTTTAGAAGTTAAAGTAACTCTCTAGAGCTTATGACGTACTACCCATTTTGGGAAATTATAAATTCTGTAAAGATTTCTATATCGAGACTGTTACATTTCCTTTATTATTGTTGTTATTCAGTAAAGCTAGGCTTACCTAGTCCCTAAGACTAGGTGCCATCACAATACCCAACAGAGGGAAATTTGGGTCATGACAAGTTGATATCAGAGCCCTAGGTTCATAGGTGCTACGAGTCATAAGCGAGTTTAGTAGAGTCTTGTGGATCGGTACGGAGACGTCTGTACTTATCTTCAAGAGGCTACGGAAGTATTAGGACAATTTCACTTCCTTCATTCCTATCGTGCGAGTTCATTAGTCTTGATTTTTGAAATTTATCATTCCATTCTCTCACAGATTGTGAGGACACGAGCTACGGTTCCTGATGAGGAGCTCGTGCCACATCTAGGGCACCTACAAGAGTAGCAGTTGGGGAGCCGCCAGTAGTTCCAATTGGGGGGCAGGTGCCGGAGGCGCCTGCAGTTACCCCTGAACTTTAGGAGACTTTAGCATAGTTCCTGAGCATGATTGGTACATTGGCTCATGCGGGGTTATTTCCGGTTGCACCAGTTACTTCACAGACTGGGGGAGGAGCCCAGACTCCCGCCGCCCACACTCCAGAGCTACGGGTTCACGTTGGTCAGGTTCCAGGTGTCATGGTGACACAGCCTGTGGTTCCAGTTCAGCTCATGGTTAGAGCAGCAGCATCCGAGGAAGGGCAGCTTAGATTTTCAAGGTTCAAGAGATATAACCCTCATACATTCAACGGTTTGGCTTCAGAGAGTGCACAAAGTTTTTCTGGAGGAGTTCCATAGCATCCTCCGCGCTATGGATGTTTTTGAGACGAGTGGGGTTGCTTTTACTATGTTCCAGCTTAAGGGAGAGGCTTATTAGTGGTGACGAGCATATGAGTTGGGTAGCCAGGCTGATGCAGCTTCACTTACATGGGTTCAGTTTTCAGAGATGTTTTTGAGAAAGTTTCTACCTTAGTCCCTTCGGGATGCATGGCGCGCACAGTTTGAGCAGTTGCGTCAGTGCACTATGTCAGTATTAGAGTATGCCGTCAGATTCAGTGATTTGGCCAAACATGCACCTGCCTTGGTCGCTACAGTTAGAGGGAGAGCCCGTAAGATTCATTGAGGGGCTCAAGCATGATATTCGGTTCTTCATGGCTCGAGAGTTAGAGTCATATGTTTTGTTTCAGCAGGTGGTTGGGATCGCTCGCCGGTTAGGGGTCATGTAGGACCGGGAGTGAGAGGACAGACGAGATCAGGAGAGAGAGTACAGGGAGGCGAGGAGGCCTCATAGACCGGAGAGATCTAATGGTCCTTATTTTTGAGGCAGGGTGCGACATGGTAGAAGTTTGTTGGTCAGCCAGTTCAATTTGCACTTCCGGCTTCCTGTAGTGTTTCAGGTGCTCATGGATCTTAGAGTACTCGTACTGCTCAGTTTCCACAGCCACATCAGCAGAGAGGTTGCTTTGAGTGTGGAGATATCAGCCACATAGTGAGAGATTGTCCTAGGATTCGGGCAGGTGTGTCACAACGAGTTATTCAGGTAAACAGAGGGCGCCCAAGAGGGGGAGGCTCGACCCGTTGATGTATTCCATATAATAGGCTGGAGGTCGTTGTGCCAGATATTATCATACAGTTATGTTTTGATCTGTTACATAGGGGAACCATTTGCATTTCATTATAGTTCTGCTAGTCGGGAAGAGTTCCTTATTTGTTGCTTCATTTATGAGTGAGTTTCATTCTTTGCACTCTATTTTCGTGTTTTCTCCTATGAGGAGATTCTATGCGTGGTAGCCCATGTCTATCGTTGTTTTTATTCATCATTGAGAGTGGTGAGACTAGAAGTGAGTCCTTGTTGTTCATCATGGTAAGCTTGATGTGAAATTTCCTAAGTATTATTTTGGTTACGAGCTGTGATTGGATACTCTCCTGGGGTGACAGTTCAGTGAGTGTTGTGATTTAGTGGCAGAATTGAGTTAGTGGAAAGTTTCAATTGGTATGATATATATTCAGTATATTATTTATAGTTGGGGGCGAGAACCTCGTGATCTCTTTTGATTCGATAGGTTGGAACCGGGTTGAGTACCGCGGTGGAAGTTATATCAGGATGGGATCCTTGTGATTTGTTCATATGCTTTACTTCTTCCTTGTTATATTGCTTTTGTAGGTCAGTATTGATAGAGAGTTGTTCTTGTGGTCTTGTTTGGTAGTTCCCTTATGCGTTTCTCTTTTCATATTCAGTCATTTTTGTTATGTGCTTCTTGAGTTTCAGCTTGCGGGGTGTGTGCCTGGTGGTGTTAGTTGTGGTTTGGTGATTCGGGTGTCTAATTATGAGGTCTTCGTGTTTCTTGCACCACTATCCGTGTTGCGGAGGTTTGAATTAGAGATTCTATCAGATATAAGGCTAACTTCCAGTGCTGGGTTGATTTCGGGAAGCTATTGCGATCAGAAGTGTTATTAAGGGCCTATGTGTGGTGTGTTATGTTGTGTGGTCATGCATTGTGGGTGTAGGCATGAGTTGATGCAGCTGGTTGAGACTGATACCGGATATGGATATAGAATTAGGTTCTTTTGTACATGAATAGAAGGTGAGAATTTGGGGTATAAGGCTTATCAGTGTTGGTAGAAGGGCTATATTGCGGTTGATATGGTGTCGCCAGGCTTATGTAGAGTGGGGTGACGTGGGATCACCCGCGGGTGCATGTTGGAAGTGTGCATTCAGTGATTTGAGTACTTCGAGGTGAATCTTGACACGTTCCAGGACGAACACTTGTTTTAAGAGGGGGAGAATGTAATGACCCGTCCGGTCTTTTTGAGAATTTAAGCTCCGTTCGGTGGCATAAGGCCTTGAGCAGCTTCACATTATGTATATCGACATGTGTGCATGGTTGGATTCAATTACCAGATGATTCAAAGTCGAATTGAAAGAAGGATTCTAGTTTTGGAAGCTTAACTAGTGAGAATTTGACCGGAATTTGTCTTTTTGTGTAAACGACTCCTGAATGAGTTTCGGATGATGTCACTAGCTTCGTATGGTGAATTTGGAATTAGCCGTGCATCCGGATTCAGATTTGGAGGTCCGTAGGATAATTTGAGGCATTTCAGCGAAAGTTGGAAAAGTTGAAGTTTGAAAAATGGAGAAGTATGACCAATAGTTGACTTTGGTTATACCGGGGTCGGAATGCAATTCCGAGAGTTGGAAAAGCTCTGTAAGTCAATTAGAACTTGCCTGCAAAATTTAACATCATTTCGGGTTGGTTTGATAGGTTTCGGCACGAGTTTTAAAAGTTGGAAGATATGGAAGTTCATAAGTTCGATTCATGGTGCAATTTGTAGTTTCGTCGTTGTTTGATGTGATTTGAGGCCTCGAGCGGGTCTGTGTTAGGTTATTGAACTTATTGGTATGTTAAGACGGGGTCTCGAGGGGATCGGGTGAGGTTCAGATAGGTCTGGGTTGTGTTGCGCTCGTTTTTTATGTTTCGGCATCGTTTCTTCAAGCATAAATGGTACCACATTAAACAAATGAGCTCCAATTTCTATTTTGATTGAAGCATTAGATCCGTATCATAATTACGGAGCTATAGCAAAAAAAATCGTCGAATTTGGACATCGTATGAGGAAGTTATGCTCATTTTAGTGTCGGAGAAGAGACCTGGTGCTCGTGTTTCGCAGATGTAAAGTTGGGTCCGCATCCACGGAGCCGCAGGTGCGCGAAATGGTCCGCAAGTGCGGAATTGACAGCTGGAAAGTCGCAGGTGTAGGTATTTCGGTCGCAAATGCGAAAATCCCTGAGTATAACAAAATAGACCGCGTCATTTTAGTATTTTGAGCATATCTTGAGTTCTAGAGCTCTGATTGAGGTGATTTTCACGGAGTTCTTCTCGTCTCTTCATGGGGGTCAGTATCTAAGTATAATTTTTGTATTTTAATATGGTTACAGAAGTTCTTTTTTTTAATTAATCCATGTTTTGATTGGAGAATTGGGGATTTTTATCCAAAACATTTCTAAAGAGAATAATTGGGTCTGAACATCCATTTTGTATCGGAATTTGATGAAATTAGTATGGTTGGACTCATAATTGAATGGGTGTTCGGATTTTATAAATTTTGTCAGGTTCCGAGGTGCGGGCCCGAGGTAGACTTTTGGGTCGATTTCTAGATTTTTATGAAGATTGAGACTTTGTGATCCGAAATAGTTCCTTATGAGTTTTATTTGTGTTTTGAATTATTTTGATTAGATTTGGGCCGTCCGGAGGACTTTTCACCCAAGGATTTCATTTTAGAGTACGAGGTTGTCTTCTTTGAGGTAAGTATGTTGCCTAGCCTTGTGTTAGGGACCTACCCCTTAGGATTTGAATCATTAATGTTCATTGTATTCCGTGTACGCGAGGTGATGAGTGCGTGCTCATACTTATTTGTGGGAAGTTGGATTTTTACGGTTCTTAGGTCCTTATATTCACCGTGTATGAAGTTATTCTTGATACGTTTGAGTTCCTATTTGCTAGTTTCACCTCTACATGCTTTGATTAGAGATAATTGCTTTATGATTCACCCTTACTGTCTACTTGACCCTGATTTGACTTAACTGAATATTTTACCTCATCTATCGTCATGCTATATTTTCATATTTGCTTATCTTTAATTGAAATTATTATTATCTCATCCTATAATTTTTTAATCTTAATTGGATTTATGATTATCTTTTGTTGCTTACCCTTATTTGAATTGTTGAATATCCCTTAAAATTGCTTAACCTTAAAACGAACTTTAGATAACCTATATCTTAGTCGACTTGCTTTTATTTGGAACTATTTGACTCGTGTTGGCTTCTTATTGTTCACTTAAATATTGTGGAATCATTGCTACTTTCTTTTTTTCCCTTGTTAATTTGTTCTCCTTGCGCCTAGCTTTCTTTACTGTGGTTATTCCTTCTGAATGAGTTCTACCATTTTCTGTGATATAAAGTTCTTGAGTTGATTTACTTGTCGTACGTTGCATTACCGTCATTGTTGCTTTGTACTTGTTATGGTTATGTACGAGGTTTGTTTTCGTGATATAGTTTCTATCTCTATAGGTTGCACTGCATATTTAAATTGGGACTACGGAACGATATTACGGAAGATCCCCCTGCACTGCATATTTATTTTGGGACTACAGACGTATTCCGGGAGGTCCCCCTGTACTGCATATTTATTTTGGGACTACGGACGTATTCCGGGAGATCCCCATGTACTACATAATAAATTTGCGACTATGGGACGGGATCCCGGTAGATTGCCCTGTTGATATATCTGTGTTCGGAGCTGTTGATCTTCTATGCTTGGGTGTCACGTAGTGACCTATCCTCGAAGCAGATTTACTTGAAAAGTAATTATCTTGAAGAAACTATGTTTGAAAGACATTTATTTGAATGTATATTTGAAAAGCATTTATCTTGAAGATACTATGTTTGAAGGACATTTATTTGAAAAGTATATTTTAAAAGTATTTACCTTGAAAGAACTATGTTCGAAGAACATTTATTTGGAAACTTTATATTTGAGAAGTAATTATCTTGAAAGAACTATGTTTGAAGGATATTTATTTGAAAAGTTCATATTCGAAGGAAGTATATTTCAAAAGAATTTTCTACTGGAAAGGATTATATTCTAAAGATTCCAATATAAAAATTTACGGGTGAAAGTTTACACTTGAAGGATTTGACTTATTTATTGGGTTTTTGGCTAAGGCCTGATGTGGAAACTATTGCAGTGTTGAGTTACTACTTGCCCTTAGTGTATTGTGATTATCGGATTTGGGTTGTGTTCCCGTCCATCCTTATGTGTATAATTATGGTATTCCGTTTTTTGTTGTTGTTTTTCCTTCCTTATTGTAGTTTTTATGTTGTTATCCATATTGTGTAGTCATTAGATAGATGTCATGTTCCGTTATCTTGACTAGTTCTCGTCACTACTTCACCGAGGTTAGTCTTGATACTTACTAGGCACCGATATGGTGTGCTCATACTACACTTCTACACATAATGTGCAGATTCAGGTATTGATCGTTAGTAGTTGTGCGGATCCTTGCAGAGGAGACTCAAGGTAAACCTGCCAATGTGTTCGCAGGCTTCAGAGTCACCTTCTTTCCTTGCATTCAAAACTTTTTTTACTCATTTCCATTCAGTTGTATTTAGAAGTTAAAGCAACTCTGTAGAGCTTATGACTTACTACCAGTTTTGGGAAATTGTAAATTCTGTAAAGATTTCTATATCGAGACTGTTAGATTTCCTTATTATTGTTGTTATTCAGTGAATGTTAGGCTTACCTAGTCCCTAAGTCTAGGTGCCATCACGACACCCAACAGAGGGAAATTTGGGTCGTGAAACTTATCGGTTTTGTTTTCTTTTGTAGGTCTCCCCAAAGATGTTATTATGAGGCCTCTATCCGGTGATGAGGATGCGCCTCTCGAGTCCCCTGCTCTGAGGCAGGGTGATGAGAAAAAAGGAAAAAGGCCCCGAGCTTTCTAGACTCGGAAAATAGAAAACCAAAGAGGAGGCCGGCGCGTCAACCTAAGAAAAGTACCGACGTCTTCCCATCGGATTCAATCCGCCGACTGAGGGATGAGTCCTAAGAAGAAGAAGACAATTCCGAACTAGTGGTTCGGGTGCGAACTGCTTTGCCTCAAGCTAAGAGGCTGCTGAGAAGGCATTGGCTGAGATCTCCGAATCGGAACAGGGTGCGGCTACTTTGCCCCAAGCTAGGGAAGTCAAGAGGTAGACTAGGGTCGACACTTCTCGAGCATAGTAAGGTGCTCCAAAAGATGCGCTTGGGGCGATTGACCTCACCGAGTCTCCTAAGGTTCTAAGATGCCATGATCTGTGAGGCGGGTATGCTAGAAGGTCATTTACACGAGGGGCCTCAAGGGGCGACATATATCCACAACTTCTTAGATGGGTTAGAGTCCACTGCCTCAGAGGACGTCACTGGGCTTGGTGACTTGCCATTGCCAAAGAAGGTACCATCATCGGGGGCCGGTGGGTCTTCTTCGAGCCCAAAGTTACTGGATCGATTCATGGCCCCAAGTGTTACCCCTAACCGAAAGCAGTGAATAGTTGTCTCTATCCCGGAGGATGCCCGGGTTTTCTCTGCCCCCGTGGGGGTTACTAGCTATCTTCGGTGCTTGGTCACCAAGAGGACCAGACCATGATAGACGCGGTGGAAGCGCCCTGCGTATTTAATGAAGCTTAATAGGCTTTGAATGGGGTAACTTTGAGTGTCCTTTTATTATGTATTTTAGATTTGAAGTTGCAAATAATCCTAACACCCTTCTTTATGCTTGTAGGCCTCGGTACTGCACCATGAAACTTTCCTCTGATACCGGAGGAGTTAGCTCTACATGAGGCCGAGTTCGGGAGATTATGGAGAAGAGGGACACCTATAAGCTTCTAAGTGAGAAACTTCAGGCTGAGTTAGAAGCGGCTCGGAAGGAGCATGCCGAGTGGGCCGAGAAGGTAAATCGAGTACTTGAAGATAGTGATGACGAACTGGACTCAGTGGTTAATGATCCGATCATGCAGGTTCGACAGAGGCTTGAACAAATCGGGAAACTCCAAACACAGGTAGACACGATACAAGCTGAGGATGTGGAGTTCAAAAATATGGATCTCTTAGCCTCGGAAAAGGAAGCTACCCAAGCACAACATGCGTCGGCTGAGGCCCAAGTTTGGGCTACAAAAGAGAAAACCTTGGTGCAGGCCAAGAAGATCGCTGAGATCCAATCTCAGCTAAACTCGGTTATTTCTAGTCAAGAGAATCTGGCCAAGGAACTCGAGGCGGCCAAATCAGAGGTGGTTGTAGCCAGGACCAAGGCTGATGCTAAAGTGGCCCAATTCAAGATTAATGTTGAGGCGATTCTGGCGCAGGCTAAAAGTATGGTGGAGTATGCAAGGTGGCTAGCTTGAAGGGAAGCCCTCGAGGGAGTCCAGGCTCAGAACTTTGACATACTAGCTATAATCGAGAATGCCAAAGTAGAAGAAGCCAAGGCCCGGAAGCTGGCTTTTCCCGAAGAAGATTTCGAGAGCATAAACGAGTCTGAAGGCGGGGATGATCCCGAGGATGAAGATGCTGCCTCTAATGAGGATCAGACCGCTTAGGTCTTTAGATGTTTTTACTTTTATCTTTTTGCATCTTTTTGAGGCCGTTTTCGCCATTGTAGATTTCGGTATCTGGCCATTCTGGCTTTGTAAAAAGATTATATATATATAAGGCTTTCTTTCCCTTTCGTCTTTCAAATTTTCCCTTTGCTTTATTAATGTATTCACGAAGGCTGGAATGCCTTAGCATAAAATAACTTAGGTTATGTTCGAAAGTTCAAAAAAACCTTGCCTTTACATTAGTATGTTTTAAGGCGTCTTGGGGGTTTAGTGTTACCAGAATATTATTTCCAAAGTAGGTAGCCGAGATTATAGTTTGCCGAGGGTAGGCTTTAGAACCGGTTATGAAAACATTTTCTTTTTTGAAGGCCTAATATTTGTTATGGGTTTCGAAAGTCACCGAGCCGTGTTAATATGGCTCTATCTTTTTAGTTCGGGAGGTGCTTATTGGAAATACTTTCCCAAGTTACCCGGGCTTGGCCAAGATAAAAGTCCCTGAGTGGGGTTGTTGTGGCCTTTAAAATTCGGGGGCTTCCTTATAGGTTTTATGCCCCCAAGGTCCAGTAACTTGGGGCGTTTCAAGTTTGTTTTGGGATGGCAGTCCTCGAGTGAGGGAGAGATCATTCGAAATCCGGTTATAAGCGACCCTTGAGCTCGTAACCGGGGACTGCTTATAACCGGAGTTCTTTAAGCAGTCCCCGGATCGGAAATTTTTAACCGGAGTTTAAAAATTCTTTAAGGGATGTAAAGAGGAAATTTTTAAAACATAAGATGATTTCAAGGAAAGTACTTCTCTCTGTGCAAAACAGTTATACATGCGTACATGTTTTATGCCAGGGCTCGAGCAATCTATGTGGGAACGGTACGTTTGACCGTTTGGCCCTTACAATAAATCCTACCTATCGAGACCCTTCCTTTACAAAGTATTTCCTTGCTAAACTTGATATCCAAGGGTAATTCATATCTAAGGTAATTCCCCCCAGTACTCGAGGTTGATTGTAGAGTACCCTCGGATACTTTTATGCAATCTTTGACACCGATTCATAATCGGTCTTTGATTCTAAGTTAGCACAATTCACTATGGCCTCGTTAAAAACCTTGCCAAAAAATCCATTTGGGGCAAAATCGGTCTAAGGAAAAAATAGTGCAACGCATGTTTTCAGACCTAAAAACTTCGTGTTGCTTCTTGTCGATCACCTGCGAGTGTTAGTTTGAAATAAATGGAAATGAATGGGGTCGTACCTTAGCAGTAATATTATTTTAGGTGATTTACGTTCTAATTGCTCGGTAGTTGTTCTCCGTTCATCATTCCAAGCTTAAAGGATCCTTTCCCGGTGACATCGAGAACCTGGTACGGTCCTTCCCAGTTCGGACCCAACTTCCCTTCGTTCGAATTCCGAGTGTTTAGTGTGACCTTCCTTAGTACTAAGCCCCCTACATTGAGTTATCGAAGATTGGCCCTTCAATTTTAATACTTCTCGATCCGTTGCTTTTAGGCAGCCGATCGAACAAGAGCGGCTTCACGCCTTTCATCCAATAGCTCCAAGCTCGTATTCATGGACTCATCATTTGATGCTTTTGTCGCATATTGGAATCTAATACTTGGCTCCCCGAATTCGACTGTTATTAGGGCTTCGACACCATAAACTAATGAGAACGGAGTATCCCCGGTGTTGGACTTCGCAGTCATGCGGTATGCCTAAAGGACTTCGGGCAGGATCGCTTTCCATTTCCTTTTTGTGTCAGTTAACCTTTTCTTAAGGTTTTGGATTATGGTTTTGTTGGTCGATTCGGCTTGCCCGGTCCTGCTTGGGTGATAAGGTGTCGATAAGATACTATTGATCCTATGATCTTCAAGAAGCTTGATCACTTTGCTGCCGATAATTTGTTTCCCGTTGTCACACACAATTTCGGATGGCATCCCGGATCGACATATGATGTGGTCCCAAATAAAGTCGATGACTTCCTTCTCCCTAACCTTCTCGTATGCATGTGCTTCAACCCACATAGAAAATTAGTCAGCCCTAAATAAGATAAATTGAGACTTACCCGGTGCCCCACGGTAGGCGCCAAACTATTTACCCTCAAAATCGGATAACAATTGAATTTATACGCAATTTTAAGGATACGCGATATAACTTCATACAAATTAAGAAAACAAATTAATATTGATTTGATGATAAGAGAATAAATGCAAACCACACAAATTGAATAGCCTTGTCCTTCTAGCTCGATCACCCTCGAACCAAGAAATGCCTCAACCGATGTAAGAATAGAATAACAAGATGATAAGGGCTAGAAATAACAGTATATTGCTTCATGTTGCATTTTATAATGTGTGTTACAAATGATCAGACCCCCTTTATATAGTAGGGGTGTCCTACTCTTGATACAATTCTATACAACGTAAAAACTCCCATGATCTGCTAATTATTTGGCCTCTCCTTGATACGTGCCAAGATTTTCAGTGATCTCCAACCGATCATGGAGTATTTCAACCTTCTGTTATTAGTCTCGGCAAACTTCCCTCGATCTTGTTTGGACTCGATTTTGTTCGATCCCAGGGTTACGAGCCCAACGATTTGACTTTTCCCCTTGGTTCGATATAACCCGAGATCGAGCTTTAACTTGTCACGCTTCAGTCTTGATTGGTTACACAATAGGCAAACCCGGTTTCGACCATATACAAATATAACTATATCGAATAAATAGAATAGGGTTTTTTAATTTTATAAAAAATAAACTGATAAAATAGTAAACTATATGGAAACGACAATAAGCTAACAGAATTTAACACTTAAAATGCCAACTCTCAAGCCTATTTTGCTACTCCCATTGAAACTAAATTAGTTCCAGCATCTTGAATAGCAAGCCACAAGGCATTTCATCGATATTGAGTGGAAACTCACAAGGTATTTTGTGGTAGCTATTATGTTTCTCTTATCCTCTTTTAGTCAGAAATTCTCCCAAATAGATGTTTAGTTCTATTATTTGGTAGAGGCTCCATTGATAGTTATGTTTGGTTATAACAATAGAGTGTACACGACATATGCATGAAATAACATTAATGTTATTATTATTGTGAAGACTTTCTCTTACTCCCTCGATCTATCTCCCCGACTCTCTCTCTCTCTCTCTCTCTCTCTCTCTCTCTCTCTGCGACATTAACCTAACCCTAACCTCCAACGGTCATATTCTCCCAGAACCCTACCGGCGCCGACGACGGCAACTAGGTAAGGCTTCTAACCACCCGTCACTTCTCTTTCTATCCTCTCTCTCTTATACCACTCCCTTATTTTTTTTCTTTGTTGCTTCCTCATTCGTTCCCCCTCTTCTCCACCCCAACCTACACAATAGTCATCTTCTCCGGCGATCGCTGTCCCGCCGACCTATATTCTGACGGGTGCCGTCCCCTCCCCTATATTGTCCAATCCCCATCTGCTCGTCTCCCTTTCTTTCCTTCTTCTTTTCCTCTTCTTTTTACTTGTGTGTTAGACTATTTTGACATTACCTGCCACTATTTTGTTTCCCTTCTTTTCTCTTGTTTTTCTCGTCTTTGCTTTTTTTAGGGCTTCACCAATGGTAGCGGAGGAAACCCCTTTTTTGGTTCTTCGGTGTCTTGTGTGTCTTTCATGTACTAAACATTGGCTATTGAAGACGAGCGAGGAGCGCGAGTGCAAACATAGAATAGCTGCTAGGGTGAGTAGTAGTAAGGGGCGGTGGAAAGTTGGAGGTGAACGAGATAGGTACCACAATAACGTCACGTACACCAAGATGATTTCCAGGTTCTATTCCCGGGAGTTGGTAGCTCTCGCTTTCCTATTTTCTCTTCTTTTTGTTGGTTAAATTGTTGCCTTTTTAGTTCGCATTAGTCTAAACCATACAATTAGTGTGCCTGTAGTTACAACTTATTTTCTCTTAATCTGGTCTGTTTGCCTATTGTGTGTTAGTGATTCACCTTAGTATGTTGTAGGTATAGTGGGTTTAGTATGGGATTGTATAGTAAGGTCATGTCCTCGGAGAGTCTAGGGGGTTTGGAAGGGGACAAGGGGTGGGACGAGAGGCATAGGAGGTAAGGGGCACAAGGGAGCCTATAGGTTTAGAATTGGTCATGGAACATAAGTACACTGATAGGTTAGTCTATAGAGCTGGCGAAGATCCTCTAGCAGAGGAAGGTCAATATAACGTGTGTCCAGGAGACTAGGTGGGTAGAAGGCGAGGGATGCAGACGAGTATAAGTTGTGGTACTTTGGAGTCTTGAAGGGTAAAAATGGTGTGGGCATTTTGGTGGATAAGGAACTTAGAGAGTCTGTGGTAGAGGGTAGGCGGGTGAATGATAGGTTAAAGTTTATTAAGTTGGTGGTTGGAGAGTGCACCCTAAATGTCGGTAGTGTTTATGTGACGCAAGCGGGCTTGGATTAGGAGTTTAAAAGGCATTTTTGGGAGGGGTTGGATGATATTGTACGTAATATTCTGCCTGCTAAGAGGTTATTTATAGAAAGATATTTCATTGGACATGTTGGGTCGACTGTAGGTGGCTACGACGAGGTGCATGGAAGCTTAGATTTTAGGGATAATAACGTATGAGGTACTTCATTGTTGGATTTCAGTAAGGCATTTGAGTTGGTGATTGTGAAGATCTAGATTGACTATCTTCTCCTTAGGAGGTGCGACAGGTGGTTGTGTAATATTGCAATGTTATCCCAGGTGAGAACCTCGCGACGCAACATAGGTTTTTGGTGATCGATGTTGGTATCATGATGATGAGGAAGAAAAGGACTACACGAGGTCAACCGAGGATTAGGTGGGGAGCCTTGACTAAGGATAAAGTTTAGGAGTTGGAAGGGAGGTTATCGGTGGAAGCCTGGAGAAGTAGTGGGGACGCGAGCGTTATGTGGTCGATGCCGGCAGATTGTATAAAGGAGGCAGCGAGAGAGGTGCTGAGAGTCTCGAAGGGTTACATTGGTGGGCACAAGGCAACTGGTGGTGGAATGAAGTGGTCTAAGGTAAAGTGGAAGCATAGAAGGTGGCGTACCTGAAGTTAGTAGGGAGCACATGCGAGGAAGAGAGAAGTGCGAACAAAGAGAGGTATAAAGTAGCTAGGAAGGAGGCAAAACAGGCAGTCACGGAGGCTAAGACTGCGACTTTTGGTCGTCTTTATGAGGAACTAAGGGACAAATATGGGGAAAAGAAATTTTTTGATCTGGCCAAGGCGAGAGAGATGAAGGCTCGGGATATGGACCAAGTGAGCTACATCAAATACGAGGACTATAAAGTATTGATGGGATAGGCCAAGATTAAGCAGAGATGACAAACTTACTTTCCTAAAATTCTGAATGAAGAAGGGAATCGGGATATTTTGCTAGGCGAGTTAGCGTATTCTGAGAGTCACTGTGACTTTTGGTACTATAGGTGAATCAAGGTTGAGGAGGTCGTGGGGGCAATGCAAAAGATCAGCAGGGGCCGAGCTACCAGCCCTAATGAGATTCCGGTAGATTGTTTATGGTGCGTGGGTAGAGCGGTTTTATAGTAGCTGACTAGGCTGTTTAATGTTATTTTCAGGACGTAGAGGATGCCGGATGAGTGGAGGTGGAATACAGTGGTTCTGTTGTACAATAACAAAGGTGATATACATAGTTGCAACAACTATAGGGGTATCAAATTACTTTTCCATACTATGAAAGTGGTAGAAGGGAGGATGAGGAGGATGGTGTCTATATCTGACAATCAGTTCGGGTTCATGTTGGGTCGTTCCTCTACGGAAGTCATCCACCTTATCAGGAGTGTAACGACTTGACCAATCATTTTGCTTTATAGGTTCTCGTTGCCCTAAGTAAGATTCTTGGCATGTGATTTTACTTTTTTATCACTTGAGGGGATGGTCGACTTGGGTTTGGAAGGTTCGGGTTGAAATCAGAGTATTTGGTCCCTTAATAGTGGCCTAAGATGGCCAAGTCTGACTTCAACCAACGTTTTTAGTAAACGACCTCGAAATCGGGATTCAATGGTTCCAATAGGTTCCTATGATGATTTTGGACTTGGGTGTATGTTCGCATCGGGTTTCGGATGAGCCGGGAGCATTGCGCTTAATATTAAAAGATGGCGTATTGATGGTTTTCAATTTCTTTAAATTTAGTATAGAGTAGACTTTAGAGTTATCGAGGCCCGTATGGAATTTCGATCATGGGAATAGTTTTGTATGGTGTTTTATGACTTGTACGCAAAATTTGGTGTCATT
Source organism: Nicotiana undulata (assembly GCA_005239495.1). NCBI lineage: Eukaryota > Viridiplantae > Streptophyta > Magnoliopsida > Solanales > Solanaceae > Nicotiana > Nicotiana undulata. Next base: position 52,825 of record ML259113.1, read on the forward strand.
CCGAGTAGTCTAAGTATGATTCGGCGCGTTCGGAGTAAGTTGAAAAGCGTGAAGTTCATAATTTGATTAAATTTGGTTTTGGGGTGTGATTCTTAGTTTTGATGTTGTTTTACGTGTTTCGAGAGTTCCATCAGGTCTGTATTATGTTTATGATCTTATTGGTGCATTTGGACGGGGTCCCAGCTAAGTCCAAAAATCTGGTGTTGCTAGTTTTGGTTTCCATCTTCGCGATCGCGACGGTTGGGTCGCGTTCGCGGAGAAGGAAAATATGGGGGGTTGTGGTTGCTCTTCGCGTTCACGTCGCCTTGTCCGTGTTTGAGAAGTTTTGGGACCTGTGGCCTTCGCGTTCGCATCAAAGGTCCCGCCTTCGCGTAGGGAAAAAAAGCCTGAAAGTGGGTGAGCTTCATACTCTTCGCGTTCACGAGAGGGATCCCATGCTAGAGAACCTCAAGCGTATCAAGACTTCATATTCCCGAATCGGTCCTCTCGTTCGCGATGTGCATTTTCCTGGGCCTAGACAGCTTGCCTTCGCGATCGCGAAGAACAAATTTCAGGGCAGTGTTGTTTTAAAAATCGGGCTTAGGCTTAATTTGTTCATTTCTCTCAACTTATGGCCGATTTTAGAGCTCATGAAGAGGTTTTTTCATCCAGCAACTTGAGGTGAGTATTTTCTACACAATATGAGTTTAATACATACATTATAGGTAGATTTAAAATAGAAAATGTGGAAATTTTAGGATTTTGTTGAAAACCTTAGATTTTGATAAAAATGGGATGATACTACAAAAATGAATATAAAATTGAGTAGAAATTATATAGTTGGGTTCGTGAGGCTATGGGTGACTTTTATTTACGAAAATTTCCTTAATCCGAGCACGTGGGCTCGGGGGTGAATTTTAGAAATCTTCCTATTTGGGTTGGGTAATTACTATAATAGTTAAATTATGAACTTTTGAGTATATATTGATTATTTATACAAAACTTGGCTAGTTTCGGTTTGCGTGGCATTGATTTGAGGCTTTAGTGTTAATTGTGGATCGGGAAGAGAACTTCAAAACGAGGTAAGTCTCTTGTCTAGACTTGTAAGAGGAAATTCTCCCCGTAGGTACTACAAATGATTGTTTTGCTAATAATTGTGGTGCTACGTACGCACGATGTGACGAGAGTCTGCATGTAGCTAAAAACCATGCTTATGTTCAGGTAATTTTAAGATTCTATCATGCAATACTTGTATTATTTGTACTCTACTTGCTAGTTTAATTACTTAAATTATACTTTATAAGGGAATTTCTAAGACCGAACTTCATTACTTTGAGTTTTGGCGGGTTACTTGACTGTTAGTGGAACTATGCCTCCTTGTGTATATTCTTATCGTAGCCATTAATCAGAGTTCGTAAAGTATTCTCTCTCTTCCTGTGGATCGGCCCAAACTCCTCGGCAGTATAATAGATGCATCTATGGTTCGCATCGGTCGACCCTCGACAATGAACACTTTATTCTGGATCGGGCCATACGACCTCGGCATAAATCATGCGTGATATTTATCGGAGTCTGATTATATTTAATATTATTTCCATGAGTTGAGAAATCATAATTTTCTTGATGACTCTTTTTTTTGAAGTTAGTACGTGTTAGTTGGAGATCTTAATTGATATCTAGTTAAATAAATACTTATTTATTGTTCATTATTGCGCTATTATTATTGTCTATTCCATGCATATTTAGATTTTTTATACTCTATTTATTGGACCTTAGTAAGTGTCGATGTCGACCCCTCGTCATTACTTCTTCAAGGTTAGACTACACACTTACTGGGTACATGATGTTTATGTACTCAAGCTACACTTACGCACTAATCATGCAGGATCTGAGACAGGTGTATCTGGCGGCCATTCAGGTACGTACCATTGTCACCTCGAGGCTTAGTGGTGAGCTTCTCTCTGTGCCCGTCCTGCAGCGCCCGCAGTCTCTCTTATTGTATTTGTTTTCTGTCTATCTTACTCCAGACAATAGTAAAGGAGGTTTTGTATATTCTACTAATTGCTCATACACTTGCGACACCGAGTTTTGGGAATAATCTAGTAGACACTTTATGGTTTTGAGTATTAAACTCATATGTTCACTCTTTCATATTTTATGCTTTATTTTACTATAATTTCCTATTAATCATTCTCTTAATAAATAAAATCAACTACTTTAAAAATACTAAAAAGAACAATTACATGGCTAGTTCACCGTTGGCTTGCCCAACGGCGACGTTGGGCACCATCACGGCCTACAGTAGAAATTGGGTCGTGACAAGGAGGTTGGTGGAACAGTACAGGGATAGGAAGAAGGACGACACACGGTGTTTATTGATCTAGAGAAAGCATATGACAAGGTGCCTAGAGAGGTTCTTTGGAGATGCCTAGAGGCTAAAGGTGTGTCAGTTGCTTACATTAGGGCGATTAAGGACATGTATGATGGAGCTAAGACTCATGTTAGGACAGTGGGTGTCACGGCCCAAATTTCCCTCCGTTGGGTACCGTGATGGAACCTAGTCTTAGGGACTAGGTTCCATCACGGTACCCAACGGAGGGAAATTTGGGCCGTGATGGAACCTAGTCTTAGGGACTAGGTAAGCCTAACATATTACTGAACATCAACAATAATGAAATAAAACATAACAGTCTCGATATAGAAATCTTGACAGAGTTTACAATTTCCCAAAACCCGGTAAGTACAAGTCATAAGCTCTACGAATTCTTTCTACAAAATCTAAATACAATTGTCTAGAAATGAATAAGTACAGTTGGAGATTAACTGGAAGGTGACTCCGAAACCTACGAACGCAGCAGTAGGTTTACCTTGAGTCTCCTCATCAACGGTGATCCGTGCAGCTACTAATGGTCAATACCTGGATCTGTGCAAACAAAAATGCACAGAAGAGTAGTATGAGCACACCACAGCGGTGCCCAGTAAGTATCAAGACTAACCTCTGTGAAGTAGTGACGAGGACTAGTCAAGACCCCACTGGTCTAATAGGAAACAAGCATAAGTATGAAGATAATGACCGAAACGTAATATCTATCTAAAGATTTTCGCTGAATTAAACAGTAAGATAGAATAATACAGAAGAAAATTCAGCAAATACGATCTACGGCAACAAAGTAGAAATACGCAAGGAGAACATAAGAAATGTCAAGCCACAGTCGAAGTCATAACCCAATGAGCATTAAAAACCTATCACTATATCAATTTCTTCATATCAGGCTTAAACCAATAACCTCAATAGAGCTGGTAAAAATGTCGAGTGAAACATTTAAATCATGAGTTGGATTTGAAGGTTTTGAAAATATAATCATTTCAAAAATAAGGAAACGTTTTTGAAACATAATTTATCTTAATGTATATCTATATATTTTTAAAGATGAATCTTTAAAGCATAGTTCCTACAAAATACGTGGTGTTCAGATATACCTTCCCAAATACTGCTTTTTCAAATATCATTTGTCCAAGAATACTTTTCCAAATACTGCTTTTCCAAATATAATTTGTCAAAATATACTTCCCCGAATATTGCTTTTCCAAATATCATTTGTCAAAATATACTTTCCCAAAATACTACTGTTTTAAATATCATTTTTTTTTTCTTGCAAGACAAGTACTTTGCAAAATATACTTTTAAAAATAGAAGTCCTTCGGACGTAACTTTTAATGCAGTGCGGAGGAAAATCTTAGGTCTCAGCCCGCACTCCCAATGTAAANGGCAATGCAGTATGAGGGAAAGAGGGAAAGGCTCAGGTCTATGCCCGCAATCCCTGTATGCAATGCAGTATGAGGGAAAGGCTCAGGTCTATGCCTGCAATCCCTGTATATGTGATGCAATGCAATGCAAGGCACCGAAAGAAAGAAACTAGATCACAGCAAAACATTTCCTAAGCCACAATGAACACCCCAGCAAAATAGGAAGGCACAATGCAAGGTGCGACGATAAGTTCAACACGAGAACTGCAATCCAATAGTGGCAAAACTCACTCATAAGCATAAATCACTTAAGGGGAAAGACCAAGTATCAATAAAACAATGTAACGAGAGGAAAACATAACAAACAAAACAACAGTTCATATTATTCAAGTCAATAAATGGGGAACCAATCATCCTGGCAAGGGAAAACAGCTATAACCAATCTCGCCTAACAATTTGCTTCACGGAATAATCTCAGCTTAAGCAAATGCTTCAGCAATAGGAGGTACCAAAGAGTTACCGCCAATATGGGTGATGGTCAACTATACCTAAGTAATAATTAAGGCAAATCATGTAATCACCATGTACCACTCACGGGCATACTTGACACCAACCTATAAATGCTCCAATTCCTGTTAACGATTTATATGACTAGATGATACTAATTCTAACTAATCAGGCAGCTTGTGAAGAAAATATCGCATAACGGTAAAGAAGGAAGATATTCAGTTAAGTCAATCGAAATCAAATAATCAGCAAGAGGGGAAATGGAAAGCAAGAAAATCTAATTCAAACAGGAGAGGATGAAACTAGCAACCAGGAACTCAACCATAACAGTTACCACGCTATACGCAGGCAATATAGGAACCTAGGAATCCTAAGAGGCCAACTTATTTGCAAATAAGTCTGAGTACGCACTCATCACCTTGCGTACTCGTGCTACAATGAACATAGAAGACTCAAATCCTAAGGGGTAGTTCCCCCACACAAGGTTAGGCAAGATACTTACCTCAAAGAGGACCACCAGAATACTCAAAGGTAGCCTCCTCGGGCAGAAAGACTTCCGGACGGCTCAAAGCCAACTAGAACAACTTCAAAAAGCACATAACACGTATAAGGAATGATTCCGAATAATAAAGTTTCAATCTTTGCTAATTTATAAAAATCGACCCAAACTTCGACCCCCAGGCCCACACCTCGGAACCCGACAAATTTTACAAATTCCGATTACCCATTCCGATACGAGTTCACCCATACTAAATTTATCCAAATCCGATGTCATTTGGTCATTTAAATCATGAAATTTCGTTTATGAAGTTTTCTTTCAAAACCCACAATTTCCCCAACCCAAAACACAATTTAAATGATAAAAATAAGAACTAATTCGTGAAATATAATTAATTAAGGTGGAAGAACACTTACCCATTTGATTTGTGTGAAAAAACCCCAAATAATCGCCCAAAACCGAGCTCTAGAACTCAAAATGTGATAAAAATGGCTAAACCCTCATTTTTGGAATTTTATAATTTGCTCAGGTGTTTAATGAACCGCGATCGCAGAAATACGTTTGCGATCGCGTAGAGGAAAATATTATAGGCCTGAAATGATTCTATGAAATCGCGAAGAGGAGAAAGCCACTGCCCAGACTTACACTATGCGATCGCAGGTTAGCGTATGCGATCGCGAAGAAGAGGAAAATATACTTCTGCGATCGCAGACTTGAGAATGCGATCGCGTTGAGTGAAGTCTTCGAACTGTGCGATCGCGAATGAGACTATGCGATCGCGAAGAGGAAAAACTGGGCTGCCCAAATTACACTATGTGATCGCAGGCTCATTGTTGCGATCGCATAGAAGGAAACCAGAAGGAAGTTTCAGCAGTTCAAAAATAGGGAAAATGGACCCGACACCCATCCGAAACACACCCGAGGCCCCCGGGACCCCGTCCAATCCCACACACAAGTCATGTAACCTAACACGGACTCGCTCGAGGTTTCAAAACACATCACATAACACCAAACAATCTCAAACGAAAAATCAAAACTTAGAAATTCCAAAACTTCAAATATCAAGACTCGCGTCGAAACCTGTCAAATCAACCCGGAACGACGTGAAATTTTGCAGACAAGTTCCAAATAGCACAACGGACCTTCAGCCACTCTCGAAATTCCATTCCGAACCTGATATCAAATTTTCACCTATCGGCCGGAATCGCCGAAATTCTAACTTTCGCCAATTCACCTCATTTTGCTCTACCGACCTCCAATTTCAATTCCGGACGCACGCCTAAGTCCAAAATTATCATACGAAGCTGTTAGCGCCAACCAAAACTCGTTCCGAGATCGTTTACTCAAAAGTCAAACCTCCGATCAACTTTCTTCATTTTAGCTTCTAAATTGAAAATTCTCCCAATAATTCGACTCGGGATTATCCGGTAACTGAATCTAACCACGCACACAGATCGATATACATAATATGGAGTTGATTATGACCCTATACCACTAACGGAGCTTGAACTCTCAAAACGACCAGTCGGGTCGTTACAGTGGGAGGTGACTCTGAGCATTTTACGGTTGTTATAGGTTTACCCCAAGGTTTTACGCTCAGCCCATTCTTATTTTCCCTGGTGATGGATTCACTGGCACACCATATTCAAGGGGAGATGACATGGTGTATGTTATTCACTGATGATATAGTTTTGATTGGCGATATGCGAAGTGGCGTTAACAAGAGGCTGGAGGTTTGGAGATAGGCCCTTGAGTCTAAGGGTTTCAAGTTGAGTAGGACGACGAATACATAATATCATAAGTGAAAGTTCAGCGCCGAGCCGAGGAAGCGGGCATGGACGTGAGGCTTGAATCGCAGGTCATTCCCAAGAGAGGTAGTTTCAAGTACCTGTATTGGTAAAAATAACTATTACACGTGGCATTAATCAAGTGGATGACATGGCAATCCACGTGGATCAATAGAAGAGTAACAACTGAAGGAAAAGCTCAGAAAGAGATACGAGTTAAGAAGATACGAGCTAAACATCTACGAGACGATTAGAAATGGTTGCTCAAGTCTATTCAAAGAGTTGAAGTGACACAGTCAAAATGAACCAGGATAGAAAAGAGAGTAGAGTCATAGATCTTCAATCAATGAGTTCAAACGTTACAGAATCTTCACGCAATAGTTACGATTACCTATTGTAATATTTCATTAATGATATAAATACTCATTAATGCTCAATCATCAAGAGGAGTAGACGTTATATTAAGAAATTCCCTATAAAAGGGAATACGATACTACTTGTATGGACACATTCTAATCATTGCTGAAATATACTTTATATTCTTGTGCTCATATTATTTTCATATTTACATTACTATTTTAGTTGATTCTCTTGGTTATCAGTAGCCTGAGTACTTCTTAAAATAATCTTTGGCTAAGAATCTGATTCTTTGGTTAAACAGTACCTTGGGTCAGTTATCCAGGAGGATGGGGAGATCGACGAGGATTTCACACACCGTATAGGGGTGGGGTGGATGAAATGGAGGTTAGCATCTAGAGTCCTGTTTGACAAGGAAGTGCCACCACTACTCAAAGGTAAGTTTTGTAAAGCGGTGGTTAGACCGGTCATGTTGTATGGGGCTGAGTATTGTCCAGTTAAGAACTCGCATATTCAGAAGATGAAAGTAATAGAAATAAAGAGGCAAAGGTGGATGCGCGGGCACACTAGGATGGATAAGATTAGGAATGAAAATATTCGGGAGAAGGTGGGCGTGGCTCCCATGGATAACAAGATGTGGGAAGCGAGGCTCAGATGGTTCGGGACGTACATAGGAGAATCCTAGATGCCCCGGTAAGGAAGTGCGAGCGGTTGACATTGGTGGGTATGAGGAGAGGTAAAGAGCGGTCTATGAGGTATTGAGGAGAGGTTATCAAGCGGGATATGGTGAGGCTTCAGATCTCCAAGGACATGGCCCTCGTTAGGAAGCTCTGGAGGTCGAGCATTAAGGTTATAGGTGAGGAGGTAGTTGAGCATATTTCTAACTCGTGCCATTGTAAGGCTAGGCTAATAGGATTTTGTCTTAGACTGCTAGTGGTAAATGTTGTGTTCACACTACTCTTCAGTTTGCAAAGTGCCGGGCCTTATTTACTGGTTATTATTTTTACTTTCCATCTATTTACTACTTCTTGTGATGTTGTTATTATTTCTAGGATTTTTTTTGGTGATACTGATGTATTATCTCTTTTCGTCTTCTTGAGCCGAGGTTATATCGAAAATAGGCTCTCTGCCCTCTCAAGGTAGAGGTAAGGTCTGCATACACACTACCCTCCCCAGACCTCACTTGTAAAATTTTACAGGGTCATTGTTGTTGTTTATTATTATTGTGAAAAATTTCATGTATGTATGGTTTTGGATATGAAAGGTAGTATTTCATGATTTGATTTGAAAATGTTACTATTGATTTTTAAATGGCTTCCATGGTTATTGGATATATGTATATGGTTGGGATGCATCATATGAGTTAGTTCGCTCGGGTCAAGTAGTGTGCTAGATGCCAGTCACGTGATTTTGGGTCATAATAGTTTTTCGGTTCAAAAATCTTTTTAAGTTATTGGGTTCTAAATTAATAATTAGTGCAATAATTTGCAAAAAAAAATATACTTTCTAGGGCAAAGCTACTAAGTTCGATGGAATCGTAAGATCCACCGCTGTTCTTTTTATAAACAATTTGGAATGTGATCCAGAAACTTGCTTGGTCCAAAACTTACTCGACTTGAAGAGGCTAGCCTTTATTGAACACATACCCGAAGGTACTTAAAAATATATTTAGGGTATTGTGATTATGTCGTCCTGTTTATTTGTCATGGTGTAATTACTGTATAATTATAAGTTACCGTTTGGTTGCACACGTGTAGTTTCACAGTTAAATTAAATTTTAAATATAAATTTAATGATCAAAAAGTTAAAAAGTTATGATTTAGCGCATATATGACTTTATAAATAATATTAAATTTTACATTTAAGATAGATATTATTTCTTGGAAATATTTTAATTACTAATCATATATTTGTAACTAATATTGTAAAAATAAATGTTATATATTTTTCGAACTAATAATATTTTACTTTAATCATTTATAAAAACTAAAAGTACATATTTTGCAAGAACATCATGGACTGCATGCTTGATAAAATGATTAATATTTATAAATATAATGACATAACATTACTCAATATTTTACGAAAAAATAATCTATCAATTCTAACTGAAAAATGAATGACATGCAATCTTAATTATTAAGTGAATACTACTAAAGCATATAAAATAGAAGCAAAAATATAACATATATTCGAAATTCAAAAGAATAAGAATTAACATAATACTCTTATGAATAATTATAACATAACATCAGATAAGTTTCAACATAATTTAAGTATAAAGAAAATAAAAACATAAGTTTGTAATTTCATTCAACAATGACATTCTACTTTAATAACATTACTCCTTTTATGCTAAGTTTTTTAATGATTTAATTTTCTTAATATTAGGAGGAGCATGTAAAATTTTGTATTTTCGTACGTTAAAGTTTCGTAGTAAGTTAATCGACGTAGATTCGGGAATGAAATTATAAGCATTTATGATATTTATAATAAGCGATGTGAAGTTTAAAGGGTAAACGAATCAAAGAAAATAAGTATCGTTGAAGGTTGTCGATTTTGGGATAAAATACGGTCTGAGATATAATACCCGATATTTATGGACTAGTGCCATACAAAGTACCACATGACAATGATAGTAAGGTGTATAAGACATGTTAAAAGTGAACGATATTTTAAGTAATTTGAGATAATTTTTAATTATGTGAATGATTAGGTAATTAAAAATATTTAGTGGGAGATTAATTAAGTAATTAAGATATATAATCGGATAAGCTTAAAAAGCCCCCAACGTGGATGCAAGTTAAATGTTGATATAAGCCCAAATAAATGATTTACTCCATGTATCAAGGTGTCACATTTAAAGAAATTTTTGGCCAAATCATCACATAGCGGGGCCCACACCAACTAAGAATAAAAACCCCTCTAACTCCCTTAAGAATGATGCTTGCATCTCTACAATGAAGTGAATGGGAGTTTCAACCAATTTCATACAAAATTATATACGTGATTTTCTACAATCAAATTTTATACAATACTACTTAATACTTAGTAATATGAGAATTGTGATTCTAAGGGAGTACGGTGCAATCTTTCTCAAGAATATCATACGAATTTTTCCCTGTTTCGATCTTGCCTTCATGTGTTTTGTCACGATTGTCGTGTGTTAGAGGGATTGTCAAGAGAACCGGCTCAGGTATTTTAAAGTTATCCCTCCTTTCATTTTTGCATGATTCATACGATACAAACGAAACGAGCAAACGCACAGCTTTCATAAATGACTCTATTCATAGAAGTACTAGGGGTGCCTATGTTATTGATTCCCCATATGAATAATTATTATATCTTCTGTTCATGGGTCTCAGAAAAATACGTGGTTGATAAAGTTATCCAAAAGGCATATTGATATTATAACAATACGAGAGATCTTATTAACGTATTTCTTATGCATTTCATTCATTTATACATGTACATTAACCCACGACCAGATAACGTTATATACGCATATATTATATGTATATGGGATATAGAAAAAGGTTACGACGTTATATACACACCACCACGTGATCAGCTAGTATATGTTGATGATGTTTCCCACACTGGCCGAGATTATATGATGGGATGACCTCACAGGCTTGAAGATGTTATGTGCACTTATACCTATGTATGGTATGATATTTATACGCACGTGCATGGCATTATAAATGTTTCAAGATTCACAAAGTTATTTAGACTTATAGGAGGAATTCCTTACTCTATGTTTCATCTATGTATTTTATGTACTGATTTTCATGCCTTACATACTCAGTACATTATTCGTACTGACGCCCCTATTTCTCGGGGCTTGTGTTTCATGCCCGCAGGTGCAAGTAGACAAGCTAACGGTCCCCCTTCTTAGAATCCTTGATAAGCGAGAGTTGGTGTGCTCCATTTGATCTAGAGTTGCTTTGAGTTTTGGTATGATGTGTTTGTATACATATGTGGGTATGAGGGGGCCATTCCCATCCTTGTTCAGTTGTACATTATATTAGAGGTCTGTAGATAGTTATGTATAGTTGGATAGCATGTGACCTTGTCGGCTTCCAGTTTTGGATATATAGTTGTTTATAGCAGCCTTGTCGGCTCGCCCTACCGTATTCCGCATGGATATGTATATATGTCTTTTGTACATATTTTCCTCACATATGTTATTCACGTAATCCAATAGTTTATTGACATATGTTATTCATGACCTACCCTTAATTCATGTTTATATCTTAGATGCATGCATAGGGGTGCTCGACAGGTAGGACTCGGGCACTCGTCATGGCCCATCAGTTTAGGTCGTGACAAAAGTGGTATTAGAGCAGTTCTGTCCTAGGGTTGTCTACAGACCATATCTAGTAGAGTCTTGTTTATGGGTGTGTTGTGCACCACACTTATAGACAGGAGGCTACATGATATTTAGGATGGTTACTTTTCTTTCTAATCTAGATTGTGTGATAGAACCGAGTCGTGAGTATTCACTCCTAATATTTACCTTATTTATGTTATTAGTGATGCGTATTACTACTAGACAACAGGCGCAAGCCGCTAGCACGGGTCAGAAGGCTACTAAAGTGTTAGAAGGAGATATAAGTTACACTATGGAGTCAGACCCATCTGAGATCATGGGTACTATTGAGGAGGATCCATATGAGTCATCCGTTCGAGTAGTTTTGATTTCTTCGGCAACAGATGTGTTGAGAGGAGTTCCAACCTCACCAAGGCCCTTAATTTCATTATCAGGGCCCATTTATCAAAGTATAAGGGTAGTGGTGCACGGATTGGCACAATCGGGTTCCCCTCGGGCTCAAACCTATGATAGGGTATTTATAGAAACTAGCTCTTCTGAGGTTCCAGATAGTCCACAGTCTTAGGAGTCCGTCAATCAAGGTTTGTCTACGTATGTTATGGGATATACAGAAGAAGAGGATAGTAGTCAGGCCAAGAAGAGGAAGGTAGCTGATAAGGATATAAAGATTCCTCTTGGAAATGTTTCTGATCGAGGCTCTCATATAGGACGGGGCGAGGACCCTCTACTGTAGGCTCCCTCCAGATATCAGCTTTTGGTTGGTGAGCTCCACTTCTTCTTGGAGTATTACCAAGTCAGGGTTCTGTATATGTTATGTTGTTTTATGAGGACGTAGGGAGCCTTGTCCCGACTTATATATATTATGGTTATGTTTCTTAGAGGTTTTGCATACAATATCACGTGTATAGTTTTGGGTATGACATGTCTACGGGCTTGTCGGCCCCTATGGATCTATATAAACCTTTTCTTGCATTAGTTATGCGAGTTAAGTCCTAATATTGTTACTTATATATATGGATGTGGCCCGTGATAGGTTTGATAATAAACAATGATAAGGTACGTGGCACCCGGTTGGGTAGAACTTGATGTTATAATGGGTATGGATTGGTTGGCTTCTTGTTATGCTAACATTGATTGTAGATCAAATATGGTTCCATTTCAATTTCCAGGAGAGCCTGTTTTTGGAGTGGAAAGGTAAATACAGCATCACCGAGAGGTAGATTTATTTCCTATCTCAAGGCAAGGATGATGATCATAAAAGGTTATAGTTAACACTTAGTTTGGGTAAAGGACGTGAAAGTAGAGTCACCAACCATTTAATTTATCCCTATGGTTAATGAGTTTCCCGATGAGCTTCCACGTCTTCCACCAGAGCGAGAAATTGAGTTTGCTATTGACCTATTACCATTTACTCAACCAATATCTATTCCTCCATATAGAATGGCACCCGCAAAGCTGAGAGAGTTGAAGGAACAACTAAAGGACTTTCTTGAAAAAGGTTTTATCAAGCCTAGTGCATCACTGTGGGGAGCACCTGTGTTATTTGTGAGGAAGAAAGATGGTTCCTTGCGGATGTGTATTGATTATAGACAGTTGAATAAGGTGACAATCAATAATAAGTACCCACTCCCTAGGATAGATGATTTATTTGATCAGTTGCAAGGTGCCAAGTGTTTCTCGAAGATAGACTTGAGGTCTGGGTGCCATCAGGTAAGGGTTAAGGATAAAGATATTTCGAGTATAGCATTCAGGACGAGATACGGGCACTTTGAGTGTCGTGTTATGTCATTCGGTTTGACTAATGCCCAAACAATATTCATGACTTGATGAACCGTGTGTTCAGACCCTTTCTAGATCTTTTCGTGATTGTATTTATCGATGATATATTGGTTTATTCTCGTTCAGAGACTGAACATGCAGATCATTTGAGTATTGTGCTCAAAGTTCTACAAAAAGGGAAGTTGTATGCAAAATTCTTTAAATGTGAATTCTGTAGCTTTCCTTGGGAATATTATTCCAGGTGAAGGTATATGGGTTGATACACAAAAGATTGAGGCGGTAAAGAATTGGCCTAGACCTACGACACCGATGGAGGTTCGTAGCTTCCTCGGCTTGGCAGGTTATTATAGGAGATTTGTAGAGGGATTTTCTTCTCTTTCAGCACCATTGACAAAGTTGACTGAGTAGGGAGGAAAGTTTTAATGGATTGATGCTTGCGAACGGATTTTCCAGGCATTGAAGAACATATTAACTTCAGCACCAGTTCTAACGCTCCCAGAAGGGACTGATGGTTATGTTATCTATTGTGACACTTCGGGCGTTGGATTGGGTTGTGTACTGATGCGGCATGGTAAGGTTGTAGCTTATGCTTCTAGACAACTAAGAAATCATGAGCCGAATTACCCGATCTACGATTTAGAGTTAGCTACGGTGATTCATGCACTAAAGATATGGAGGCACTACTTGTATGGCATTCATGCTAATATCTATACGGATCATAAGAGTCTTTAGTATATCTTCAAGCAAAAGGAATTGAATTTACGCCAAAGGAGAATGTAGTAGTTGATGCCCTCATCCATAGATCTATGGGTAGCATGTCATATTTACAACCAGAAAAGAGTGGATAGCCCATGACATTCATCAGCTATCTAGTCTTGGAGTTCGATTACTGGATTCAGATGATACTTGCGTAACTATTCCGGACACGGCAATATACCCCTTAGTAACTAAAGTAAAGGAACACCAGTATGTGGATCCAGTGTTAGCTCATTATAGAGATACAACCCCTCGGAAAGAGAAGACACCAATTGAGATTACAGGAGATGGGGTCCTCAGATATCGAGGACGATATATCTGAGGGCGATTATGTGTCCCTAATATTGCAGGACTGCGTCGGCAGGTTATGGGAGAAACTCATTATTCTCGTTATTCTATCCATCCAGGAGAAACAAATATGTATCATGATATTAGGGAAATATATTGATGGGATAGAATGAAAAAGGATATTGCAGAGTTTGTTGCTCAATGCCCTAACTGTCAGCAGGTTAAGATTGAGCATCAAAAACCCGGTGGATAATTGCAGGCTACAGAGATTTCGACTGGGACGTGGGATGCAATAAATATGGATTTCATCGTAGGCTTACCTCGTACCCAGCGTAAGTTCGATTCTATATGGGTGATTGTTGATAGACTTAAAAAATTAGCGCATTTTCTACATGTTAGGACTACATATTCTATAGATGATTATGCAAGGATTTACATTAAGGAGATAGTACGAGTTCATGGTGTTCCTGTATCTATTATCTAGGATAGAGGAGCTTAGTTTACAAATAATTTCTAGAGGTCCTTCCAAAAAGGATTAGGGACGCAGGTAAATTTTATACGACATTTCATCCCCAGACAGACAGACAGGTTAAGCGTACTATTCAAACATTTGAGGATATGTTACGATTATGTGTGATGGACTTCAAAGGTATCTAGGATGATCATCTGTCGCTTATTGAGTTCGCGTATAATAATAGGTATCATTCTAGTATTCAAATGGCTCCATACGAATCTCTTTACGGACGGAACTGTAGGTCGCCTATAGGATGGTTCGATATTGGGGAAACTAAGTTAGTAGGACCCGAGTTGGTACAACAATCAATCAAGAAGATTAAGCTTATACAGGAAAGGCTATTAGCAACTCAAAGCCGTCAAAAGTCTTATGTGGATAATCAATGACGAGACTTGGAGTTTCAGGTTGACGATTGGGTATTCCTAAAGGTATCACTGATGAAAGGCATTATAAGGTTCGGAAAGAAAGGAAAACTTAGCCCTCGGTATATTGGACCATATAAGATCATACGCAAGGTAGGCCAGGTAGCATATGAGTTAGACTTGCCTTCTAACTTGGAGTCTGTACATCCAATCTTTCATGTGTCAATGCTTCATAAATGTATCGGAGATCCTTCCAAGGTCGTATCAGTTGACGATGTTCAGGTCACAGAGCATTTATCATATGAGGAAACTCCCATTGCTATATTATATAGACAGGTTCGAAGATTGAGGACTAAAGACGTAGCTTCGGTGAAAGTACTTTGGATAAACAATAGTGTGGACGAAATGACTTGGGAAGCCGAAGAAGACATGGAGTATAGATATCCTCACTTGTTTCCTCTTCCAAAGAAGGATCCGACTCAGACATCGCAGCCTTAAGGTATGTGTATGGATTCTTGTGTTAGTTATTATCATTGGTCGTGTGAGGCAATTGTCATTATTGATGATTGTGGCAATATGTGGCATTCAATTATTGTGTTTTCTACAGGAAGGGTTGATAGTAGTACTGTAACAAAGGCAACTCTGCCAAAATTTATATAGATCCCAGGGAGTTAAACATTCGAGGACGAATATTTCTAAGGGGGTAAGGATATTACAAGTACGTTAAAGTTTCATTGTAAGTTAATCGACGTAGACTCGGGGATGAGATTATTTTGAGGTTATACACATTTATGTTATTTATAATAAGCGATAAGTAAGTGCCGTGAAGGTTAAAGGGTAAACGAATCAAAGAAAATGAGTATCGTTGAAGGTTGTCAATTTGGGGTAACATACGGCCCGAGCTATAATACTCGGTGTTTATGGACTAGTGTCATTGTATTGGTAAAAATGAGCTTCACACGTGTAATAGTTTTAATGACTCAGCAATCTATGTGGAGAAATGAAATCATGACAACTGGACGGAACTTTATGAAGAGGTACGAGATAAAGAGGAACGGAATAGCATACCCACGAGGTAATCAGATACGGGAATCTCAACCTAACCAAGAAGATGAAGAGACATGGTCGGAAAGAATCAAGGCGGAATAAAGGGCAGATTAGGAGGTCTTCAATTAATGAGCCTAACGTTACATAATCTTCACGCAAAAGTTATGATTAATCATTGTAACGTTACATTAATGCCATTATTAGTCATTAATGCTCAATCACCGAAAAGAGTAGACGTTATATTAAGCAATTCCCTGTAAAAGAGAGTAAAATATAACTTGTAAAGACACGTTAGAACCGCTATTGCAATATACTTACTTTTTACGCATCTTACTGCTTCCTATTTGCGAATTTACTTACAATCGTT
>ML259115.1:0-65936 GCA_005239495.1 Nicotiana undulata
TGATTCTATTTCCTCTTTTGTCAAATCGTTGCCTTTTACTCCAATAGTGAAAGCAATCACGTGATCACGTGGGTCAGTCGTGCCATCATATTTCGGGACATCAGGCATTCTAAACTTCTTAGGTATGAGCAACGGGGCTGCACTTGGCTTCCAAGGTTGTTGGGAGTATCTTTCAGCATCAATTCCTTTGATAATAGGTGGAACACCAGGAATTTGCTCGATGCGTTCGTTTTGTTCTTTTATCTGCTTCTGCATAATTAGTAATAAATTTTGTAATTATGAATCACTAGTCGTACCTGGTCGTATTTCAGGAGATGTATTGAGAGTTTCGATCCTGGTTGAATTTGTTAAATCTACTTGCAAATTTTCCAGTGGAGTTGTATTATTCGAGGTTGGTGAAATTAGAGGTACTTGTGGCAATCCCCTTGCAAATTCTTGCAAAGCTTGTCCCACGTACTCTGCTATCATTCGCCTTATTTGATATGATTCCACCGCCTGTTCATTATTATGATTGCCAGCTCTTTCAGGAGATGGTTCTCTCGAAGTTCGTGGAGTTCCTCGAGGAGGAGTTGAAGCTGGGGTTTCATTCCTTTGCTGGTTGTTATCGTCATTATTGCCAACGTTGTTGTTGTTGGAATTTGACATGATTTTAAGGATATCGATTGGTAGCGAAAACGATGATTATCAGATTCCCGGTAACGGAACCAATTTGTTTAACCAAAAAATGAACCTTTTTGACTAAAGCTTAATTTCAGGAAAAACTCGGGTTACTGATAATCGGATCAATCAAACAAAGAATAAAAAGCAATCGTTGAGAATAAAAAAGAAACAGTAACTTATATTGCTCGAAATCCGATCCCCTGTTTGTTACATTGACATTCCTTTTATAGGAATGTTTTCCTAGTACAACGTTTGTATTACTGTCATGAAGCCTATTTAATGCTTAATTATTACATTTATGAGGCGTTATAAAAATGACTAGTAACTGTTATTTTAGGAATTGTGTAACGTACGAGGCATTGATTGATGATCTTTGAATCGGCATGTTATTGTGTCCGGATTCGCTGTGACCATGCCTTTTTTCTTTAGTGATCTTTTCCGTGGCTAATTCCTTGCATTGCCCGTACCTCTTTATCTTGCATCCGCGTGTGATATTTTGATTGATCCACCTGGCTAGCTGAGTCATCTAAAATATGTACACGTGTAAGACTATATTTTTTACCAATACAAAAATCCGGCCTCAAGTCCTTCTGACTGGCCCATTATCAAGTCGTCGATGTACAGCTGATACCAAGCGCTCACGTGCGCATTCCAATACATGAAAGGAATTCAAAGAGTTACGCTTTTGGCTGAATAAATGGATTCGCACGACAAAAATTCAAGAATGTGGGATGTTTCTTAAGGGTTCTGCAGCCTCTCGAAGATAAGTACAGACGTCTCCGTACCGATCCGCAAGACTCTACTAAACCTGCTCATGATCGTTGAGTCCTATGTAACCTAGTGCTCTGATACCAACTTGTCACGACCCCAAATCCTAACAGGTTGTGATGGTGCCTATCGTGGAACTAGGCAAGCCACTATCACATAACTACACATTTCCTTTAATAAAATTTCTCAAAATCATTAATAATATTCCATAGAAATTATAAAATTTGTCTAAGTCTTTAACAAAGCATAATATAATCCACCAGTCTAAAACCATCTCCCAGAACTGGAGTCAACTGATCACGAGCATCTAAGAATAAGACTAACACTGCTAATGTCATAATTCACCGTCTCAGAACAAAATACTAAATACTAAATACTAAATGAAGGAAGGGAATGAAGAAGTTGTGGACGTTGGACAGCTACCTCGAAATCCCAAAAGCAGACGTCGAACGGTCACATATAACTAATGCTCAAAACCAGTACCTGCATGTGCACACAGGGGTGCAGGGAGTAATGATGAGACGCCAACTCAGTAGTAATGAAAATAAATCAAGTATGAAGGTAAGAAACACACAGCAACAAAACACCAATCCACAAATAGTAAAATCCTGAGTCTAAATAAAGTATACATTTAGTACATATGTTTGAAACCAATTTCCGTAAAAATCCTTTGAACAAGTATATTTTCCAATGTTTCTCAGTAAAACTCCCCAAAAATATCAGTATGAAGGATGAAATGAATCATAATCAAAAGCTCATCAAAATATCATTTTAAACCGCCCTTCGGGAAAAATCATCACTCATAATCAATCCCTCAGCACCTCACCATCACTCAATAACAGTCACTCAGCACCTCACAGCCACTCAGCATCAGCCCCTCGGGCAACCTCACTGTCACTCATGCCTCCCAATCACTCATCACTCGGCACTCGGCACTCGCACTCAGTAGGTACCTGCTCTCACTGGAGGTGTGTACAGACTCTGGAGGGGCTCCTACATCCCAAGCGTTATAAACAGCCAATTCATGACATCAATCACTCAGGCACTCGGCCTCTCTCATATCATAAACATCCTTACAATATTGTCCCTCGGCCTCACTCATATCATAAACATCCTCACAATATTGGCCATCGACCTCAGTCAGTCAGACACTCTCGACATGCCACTCGGGCCATAAATAAACGGGGTTCTCGACCCAAAACAGTACTTCATTTCAGAAAATAATATTATCATCAAATATGAGTGTCAACAATTTCACAAGAAGGATTGAGTGTAAAATCATAATTATTATGTGAGGAATATCAGAAAATAGCCCCCAAGGGGTTAAAACAGATCGGCACTAGGCCCCAAACATGGCTTACATCCAAAATATGTCAAAACATAGTAATACTATAAAACATATGCTTTAAAAGCAGTTTCGCAACTCAATAGTTGCCTCAGAAGGAACAAATTCCCAATTTCTCAACTCGTGCAAGCCCCACACTCATCATCTAGTGTGTGCGTCACTCCAAAACAGTGAAAGGATGTAAAGTCCGGGGTTTCATACCCTCAGGACAGGATTTAAAGACATTACTTAACTCAAATTAGCCCGAAAAGCTACTCCGCAACACGCCTGCCCCTCGAATCAACTTCTGAGTGCTCCAAATCTATCAAGTTCAGATTTTTCACATCAAGATATGCTAGGGGGATGAAACCCAATAGAAAAATATCAACTTTAAGCACAATTTCCGAAATTAGCCAAAACCCGACCACCGGGCCCACGTCTCGGAACTCGACAAAATTTATACAAAAACGATCCTCATCATCTCACGAGTCCGTACATATAAAGAACTTTGAAATCGGAGTCCAAATGACCCCTCAAATCACCCCTAGAAGGTCTCTTAAACTCAAGCCCTAGTTTTCCCTTTTTCCACTGATTTTCCCAATTAAACACTGTTAATTTTGTCCTTAATCACATATAATCGAGTTAATGAGTCCAAAAATCTTACCTCAATGAAGAACAAACGTTTCCCTTTTCAAAACCCTCAAAAAGCTCGGAGCCCGCACAACAATGGTGAAAAGAAGACTAAAAATCGTTAAGTCCCCTTTTTATACTTTTCTGCCCAGGCTTTTCGCACCTGCGGCCTTATTCTCGTACCTGCGGTTCGCACCTGCGGAATTTCATTAACCGGACAAATACTCGCACCTGCGGCTCGTAGATGCGGCCAACACTACCGTTTTTTGCGGTTCTTCCTCCAGGACCCCTGATCCCGCACCTGCGATCAACATGGTCGCTCCTGTGGCTCGCACCTGCAGTCAAACATCCGCAAGTGCGGAAATCACAGTAGCAGAACACCAGCAGTTGTTGCTGCAATTTTCCAACTCCAAAACTTTCCGTTAACCATCCGAAATCAATCTTGAGCCCCTCGGGACCCCAACCAAATATACCAACACATCATAAATGATCATTCAAACTTAGTTGCACTCTCGGAACATCCAAATTAATATCAAAATACCAAAATCACATCAAATTCAAGCTTATGAACTTTGAAATTCCTAAACTCCACCAACGATGCCGAAACCATCCAAAACACCTCCGATTGATCTGAAATTTTGCACACATATACAAAATGACATTACGAACCTGTTCCAACTTCCGGACTCCCATTCCGACCCCGATAACCTATTTTCCACTGCCGACCGGAAATCACCAAAAACTAACTTTCGCCAACAAGCCTAATTTTACACCGGACATCACAAAAACATTCCGAACACACTCCTAAGTCCCAAATCACCTAACGAAGCTATCCGAGCCATAAAATACGCATTCCGAGATCGTTTACCAATAAGTCAACTCCCAGTTGACTTTTCCAACTATAAAGCTATTTTTAGAGACTAAGTGTCTCAATTCTCACTACAACCATTCTAAACCCGAGCCAACTGACTCTAACACATCATAAACAGTATAAACAACCTATGACAAGGAAAAACAGTAATAATAATGCAGATTCTACGAAACGACCGATCGGGTCGTTACAGCACCATAGGCTTGCCCGTAGTGTACTACTCTACTAATCGAGTGCATTCAGTCTAGGATCAAGTAGGACTTTATTTGGTTGTAAAGTAGCTCGCGGGGCGGGCAGGATATATTTAGATAGAATAGTGACTACACCTCCCTAAGCACTTTAATACATATACTTTAACATTCAAACCCCATACTTATGTCAAAACATAACTCCACCTTCACATCAATGTATATTAACTCAATACTTCTTTAAGCACAATTACATCAAGAGTCACCACTTATCAAGGAATATATTTTTTTTTCACAACAATACAACTAATTTTTTTTTATTCAAGTGACTCTTACTTTTTTAAAACAATGCATCTTTCTCCTTATTTCATTAGTTCCACTCAAAAGCCAAACCAACCACCCCACACTTTAACTTTTACATAGTTCATAACAATTCAAGTTCTCATGAGAGGCTAAAAGGTTCAAATAGATAGTTAATTCAAACAAATGGGTAAGGCTTGTAATGTGGTTGACAAAGAAACAAGATTACATGCTCAAAGGGGTTAATTACGATACATAACAATTAGGCGGGTAAAATATACATAGTTGGCTCAACAAAGAAACGCCTATATCACTTCAAAGACTGAACAAAACTACTATTTCGCTTTGCAAACACATAGGGCAAGTTTTAGGCATCAAATAAATTGCACAGAATAACACACAAACCTCATACACACATGGCACATAACTCACTCAGGATTGCATTTATCAAGACACTCTAGTCAAAGCACTTAAGCAAAGTTAAGCTTATACAATTTAAGGTACTTATACAAGAGTAAAAAATTGAGCCTAAGCGTCACAACCAAAGTACTCACTATTCTCAAGGCATAACAAATTCAAGAGACATTGCTTCAATTCAAAATACAACACAATGGCTCATATTCCTAAAAAAAATTAACTACACCCGGTTCAAACAAAACCCTTGGAAAAGAACCGTGGTACAAAGAAAAACCAAGGGGGAATTGCTACACTACCTAACAAAAGAAAATCTTTTTTTTTTTAGACTTATATCCCTCAAGAAATTGCCTAATAAATCCATCGTCGGGAAAAGTCCAATTTTTTTTATTTTTGTAAAAAACAATTATTCCATTAAACTAACACAACTAAAATAGCATAGAAAGTCACTCAGACGATCTCCTCACCCCACACTTAAAATTGTGCATTGTCCCCAATGCACACTCATACATACAAGAGGGTAAAAGAAACTCCTTGGTAGGCCAAAGTCCGAAGCACTAGCATCTCATAAGGTACTCAGACTTCTCCTAGGCCCGGTCCTTCGTGCGGGTACCTCACACTTAGTTCCAACCAATGGTTTGTTGTTGCATCCTTCCAATGGTTTTGCGTTCCATGCTCCTAAAAATCAAAAATCGACACTACAAGAATAATACAATAATAATGAAATAAATAAATAAAATAAACTAAATTAAAAATAAAAAATAAAGCTGGGCTGCCTCCCAACAAGCGCTTAATTTAACGTTGCGGCACGACGTAAATCACTTTTTGCCTCCACCTCGAGCTTATGAATTGAGCCCCAAGTTTTGATTCAAGCTTATGATTATGTTCATGGGGAGGTGGAATGAATCTAACTGGCCCAAGGAAATAATGTAGTAGTCTGCACTCCTTGACCTTTGTATGAGGTATGTAATCCTGACTTTCTAGCAAGAAGAATTCCAGAATATATGCACCTTGTTCCTCATTCCTTGACTCGTCAATTGGTTCGGATGAATCTATTTCCATATCATCATCCAAATACAATGTGGAAAAATACTTGGAGTGTGAACCAATGTGCTCAACTACATGAACCTTGGGACTGTCAACACCACTGACACTAGAGTCAACTACATATGTATCCTCAATGTCCTTGGTTGACTCTAGTATCTCTTCTACAACATCGACATCCTCAAAATCTAGTTCAATTGATTGTTGGTGTTCTACTCTGACCTCCTCCCTTAGCACCTAAATTTCTACATCTAATACATGCTCTCTTTGGCTACTACCCACAATATTGGCTTGTTGAGCATTAAATGCTTCAACTAGTTGATTCACGTGTGCCTCCATATTGCGAATAGTATCACCTTGCCTTTGTATGTGCAGTTGTTTCTTATTATTTTGTTCCACAAGGCACCTTAGCATATCATTGATCTCTTTCAGGTCATTATCCCGGGGTTCTTTGTTCCTATTAATTTCACAAGAAAAAGAAGAATCGTCATAGTAAGGGGTTGGGGAAGATAGGAAATATAAGCACAACCGTGAAAGTGACCATCTTGACCACCACATATATCACACACATTCCACACATAAGATTGAGTTGGTGCACATAACTCGCCCTCGGGAATATTTTGATAATTTTGCCATGGGTGGTTTCCTCCAAAATAAGCGCAGGATCAAAAGTAGAATTACCAACATCAAAACTCTCATAATTCCATGATTTCATTTTTTTTTCAAATTAACAAATAAAACCAAAATAAAGAAAATAAAAATCAAATACTAAAAAAATAAATTCAAACTTGAAACCTAGTAATATGTACACCTACAGCTACACCGTTAGTTTCCCGGCAACGACGCCAAAATTTGGTCACGCCCAACTCTAATCCTAAAAAGGATAAGCGGTCGTTGCAAATATAATCCGATCTAAAAGTCCGGAGTCGAATCCCACAGAGAACTAAGATTTTGCTGTAATTGTTCAATATTGCTAAGCAGACAAGCTCGACTAAATTTCTAAGTTATAAAGATTAAGATTCTTATATCCAACTAATTAACTAAGAAACTAAAGCAGTAAATTAACAACTAAAGATACTAAGGGTTGGCGATTAAATTTAGGGGGTCTAGAGCTATGATTTCCCCAATTGTCAGAATCATTCCCGCTATGTTCCCTACAATTTCGCCTACGTATTCTCTACTGATCATGAGCACTTTAGGTGCCATAATTCTCTCTCGAGCAACTACAACAATTTACTAGACATATTCTCTCGAACTACGCTATTTGGCTTTATCTAACCACTCACTCTGACCACGTCAAGGCTTCGTTATTTCTAAACTTACCTTTAAACCCACTGTATTGATTTCCCACATACGTTAGGAGTGACGTTTTTCAACGACCACCTAAATATGTATCCTTTCTCAAGAAACACATAATAAATAGGCACAATCAATCGATGACCATTCAATCAACAACAATAAACATGTAGTGCGCAATATGCTTACTCGAGTCTTCGTTTGTTCTTAACTATCAAATTCGACCCCTGAACACGATCCCGGCTTAATTCCTTGGGATTTTACTCAGACTTCAAAGATTCAACTCACTTGAATTCATTCCATAACATCTATATAGCTCGGAATCACTCATACAAGGCATAAAACACACAGTTAGTACAAAACACTAGCAGTTAAAGCTCAAACTCAATTAAAGTGCAGTAAATTAGAGTGTAATAAACGACTAATATTCGTAATTATAGCCTATCATCAGTAATACTTCTTCATATAATCGATAAATATTAACATTTCTTGATCCTAGAGAAAAAGTGAATATACTTTGGATAGGAAAAGTACTGATAATTCTTAATTGTCGATAATGAAAAATACAAAATCACCATGGTCAGTAGTAAACCATGGTCAGGCAGCAATTTTTCACCAGCAGTAAAAATAAAAGAATGAAAAAAAATTACCATCAGCAAAAAGTATGAAATATTTACATCAATGAATTAGTGAAACAAGAGTTTCAAGGGGAAAAGATTATAGAAATCTAAGAAAATGACCAACCAACAAGAACCATTTGCAATGCATAAATGAATTGGGCTATAGTCTCTTGGAGGGCTGGTGCAGTAATAGGAATCTCTGGCGCCCGCCCTCCAGCTGAAGCTGTTGGGAGCTCCTCTATTGCAGCTTGTGCGGGTGCTTTGGCTGCATCGCGTGGTCGTCCTCTACCCCGGCCTATGGCGGCTCTAGTAGGTGGCTCGGGTGCCCGGTCATCAGATCTCCCGGTACGGGTCCTCACCATCCGTGAGAAAGAATAGAATAGAGAATTTTAGAATTTTGATGCCAATAACTCGCATGACAAAGGAAATCAAAGAAGTATGATTGTTCCTAACAGATCCATAGCCTCCCGAAGATAAGTACAGACGTTTTCGTACCGATCCACGAGACTCTAATAAACTGGCTTGTGATTCACGATACCTATGAACCTAGAGCTTTAATACCAACTTGTTAAGACCGAAATTTTCCTTCCGTGAACTGTCATGACAGCACCTAGTCTCTACGACTAGGTAAGCCTAACACTTTGCGGAAATGAAATGAAAGCATGAACATTAACAACTAACAGTAACAATAATCTAAATAAGCAACTGAATGTCGCTCGGTATATACAATTATCAACTCTCTCAAGACCCAGAACACCGTAAGTCATTAGATACTAAGAAATCTTAACTATTCTATACATCATTTTCTATAGAAAAGAGGGAAAAATGAACATAAGAGGATAGAGGGGAATCTGAGGATTTGCGGGCGCGGGAAGATATACCTTGAAGTCTCCGACAACAGCAATTGTAGCTATGAACGAGGATGGTAAAAAAATCTGGATCTGCACACGAAAAACATATGCAGGAAAGGGCGTGAGTACACCACAATGGTACCTAGTAAGTGCCAAGCCTAACCTCGATCGAGTAGTGACGAGGTCAGGTCAGGGCCCTACTGGTATATAAGTAATAAAGCAAGGCAAGATTGTAATATCGCAGTAAAATAAGTACTGAAATTGAACAAGGAAGAAATCATTAAAAGATAACAGCTCAGTACACAGAAATGCATCAGGGGATCTTCCGAGGTACCCTTCCGTAGTCCCAAACGTAAATGCACAGAGGGATCTCCCGGAATACCGTTCCGTAGTCCCAAAGTAAATATGACAGGGGGATCTCCTGGAATACCATTCTGTAGTCCCAAAGTAAATATGCAGAGCAGGGGGATCTCCCGGAATACCGTTCCGTAGTCCCAAAGTAAATATGCAGAACAGGGGATCTCCTGGAATATCGTTCCGTAAATAGAATTCAATACTTACAACACAAAATCCTACAATTCCGCATAAGTATAAGTTAAGGTAAAACAGGTAAATTAACTAAACATGTTGCACGTAGTTCAGATAAACTATTAAGGCAAGTAGGCATGCTATTATAGTCTAGCAGGATACTACACATGCTGATAAGATTCAAATAAGTAGGAAAACGGGTTATTGCTTAGCAAAAATCGAGTTTTTACAACAATTAGCCCTTGTACGTACTCGTCACCTAACGTACACGGCGCTCCTATATAAAAAACAGTACCAATCCTAAGGGGAGTTCCCCCACACAAGGTTAGGCAAGCCACTTACCTCGAACCAAGCTCAAATCAATCCGAAACAACGCTCTTTCCACAAATATCTGACTCTGAATGGCCCAAATCTAGCCAAAATCAATTACATAACATAAATACAACTACAAGGAACTAATCTAGCTACTGAAATCAAAGCTAAAGTAAGAAATTGGAAATTCGCCCCAAAACGCCTCTATGGGCCCACGTCTCGGAATCGAGTAAAAGTTACCAAATATGAAAACCCATTCACTCACGAGTTCACTCGTACCAAAATTATCCAAATCCGATGTCTAAATCTCAATCAAAACTCAGAAATTCGGTTGGGAAACTTTTCCCCCAATTTCCTTAATTAAATGAAGAGAACAATAATAGATTAATGATATACAACAAAAATCGAGTTAGGAATCGTTACCCCCAAGCTCTCTCTGAAAATCCCTCACAAAATCGCCAATATTCGAGCTCCCAAGTCCAAAAATGAAGAAATGAATCAAACCCTCGATTTAGCCCCTTTTTTTCTGCCAGTTAAACCGCACCTGCAGTTACTTACTCGCATTTGCGGCTAGAATTCCGCACCTGCGGAATTTCATTAAGTTCCTAGACTATGCACCTGCGCACATATATCTGCATTTGCGGATGCGCTTCTGTACTAACTCGTCTGCTTCTGCAGAAACTTGACTTCCTCCCCCAATCTGCTTCTACGATCACCCTCCCGCAGATGCGGCTCTGCGTCCGCGGCTTACGCATTGCACCTGCGACCACTGGCTCCAAATACAAAAAGTGCACATGCATCCTCTTTCTCACTTCTGCGGGGCCGCACCTGCGGGCTTCCCACTACAGGTGCGAAAACAACAGAACTAGAAACTTCAGAATATGCACAAGTCCAATTATCCATTCGTTAAGCACCCGAAACTCACCTGAGGCCCCTGAGACGACAACCAAACATACCAACCAATCTTACGACACCATACGAACTTAGTCGAGCCTTTAAAGCACATCAAACAATGCTAAAATCACGAATCATCCTCCGATTCAAACTTAAAGAACTTGAAACTTCCAAATTCGACAACCGATGCCAAAACCCATCAAACCACATCTGATTGACCCCAAATTTTGTACACAAGTCACATTCAGCCCTACGGACCTACTCCAACTTCTGTAATCGGAATCTGATCCTGATATCCAAAATTCCACTGCCGACCAAAATCTCCAAAACTTCGACTTTCGCCATTTGAAGCCTAAATGAGCTACAGACCTCGAAAACACAATCCGGACACGTCCCTAAGTCCAAATCGCCTAACGAAGCTAAAGTAATCGACGAAACTCTATTACGGAGTCGTGTTCACACAAATATGACTACGGTCCAAATCCTAAGGCTTAATCTCTCGTTGAGGGACTAAGTGTACCAAGACACTCCAAAAAAAACGGAACCTCCCGGCAAGTCACAATAGCATAAATAGATACGGGGAAAGCAGTTAATAGGATATCGGGGCTAAAACTCTAAAGACGACCGGCTGAATCATCACACAATTCTACAAGAAATTACGAAGTTATAACTCAGAAATCCAAAATCGGCTCAAAGCCGGCCCCTGGGCCCACGTCTCAAAATCCAACAAAAGTCACAAAACTCGAAAGACCGTTCAACCATGAGTCTAACCCTACCAATTATATAAAAATCTGACACCCAATCTCCACTCAAATCCTCAAATCAAACTCTCCAAATCTCTAGCCTCAAACCCCCAAGTTTTACCTCAAAACCACACAATCTAGGTGGGAAAATCAATGGGGAAATAAGATTATTGAATAAAAATGAACACAAGGAACTTACATCAAGAATATCCTCAAAAACCATCTCAAAATGATAAAATGAAGCCAAAATTGCGAACCCTAACATTTATATGTTCTGCCCAGTCAAACCGCATATGCGGTCTAAAATTCGCTTATGTGGTCTCGTTTTTGCGGTGAAATCTCCGCACCTGCGGAGGTAACTTAATTCCCCAGCTACCGCACCTGCGCACAAATATCCGCTTCTGCGGAAGTGCGTCGGCGCCAACTCGTCCGCTCCTGCGAGAAAACCCCTGGCCCCTCAACTCCTTCATTGCTTGCTTCTACGGCCTTTACATCGCATCTGCGCAATCGCAGGTGCGAAAATCCCATAGCACCTGCGACCTCTGCTAACCTTCTCCAACTCTGCACCTGCATATCACCTGCCGTACCTGTGGAAAAGACCTTGGCAGGTGCGATCACACCAGAAAGGCTACAGCTTCAGTAACTTCACCAACTCCAACTCTTGATCCGTTAACCATCCGGAATCAACCCAAGGCCCCCCGGTACCTCAACCAAACACCAGAAAGTCTTAAAACCTCATACGAACTTAGTTAAGCTTTCAAGTCACCTTAAACAACACCAAAAACATGAATCGCACCCCAATTCAAGCCTAATGAACTTTGAAATTTCAAATTTCTACCAACGACATTGTAACCTATCAAATCATGTCTGATAGATCTCAAATTTTGCACACAAGTCAAAAATGACACCACGAACCTCTCCAACTTCCGGAATCCCAATCTGACCTCGTTATCAAAAGTCCACTCCCGGTCAAACTTTTCAAAAATTCAACTTTCGTTATTTCAAGCCTAGTTCAACTACAGACCTCGGAATCACAATCCGGACACACCCCTGAGTCTAAAATCACCCAACGGAGCTAACAGAATCATCAAAACTCTATTCCGGAGTCGTTTACACATAAGTCAATATCTTATCAACATTTCCAACTTAAGTTTTCAATTATGAGACTAAGTGTCTCAATTCATTCAGAAATCCTTCCGAGCCCGAACTGACTATCTCGGTAAGTCATATAACAAGTGTAAAGCACAAAAGGAGCAGTAAATGAAGGAACGGGGCTACAACTCACAAAACGACAGGCGGTCGTTACAATGTGCGTGTGTGGTTTTAAGTTCCGCTATTTTTATTATTTTCTATGTGTATATAAATTTTTTAGATTTGATTGTTATTAGTAGATTTTTTCTAAATAATAATTTAAATCCATGTAAAGTGTAAATAGATAATTTTTGCAAACCTATTTTTTATAAAATTTATCTCTATTTTTGCCCATTATTTTTTTAACATACATTGTATAATTTATAAAAAAATTACTGTATTTTATTCTCAATTATGTAAATAGATTGAGTTTTGATTGCTATTAATAAATTACTTGCAAGTAAATTATTTATTATAATTTTTTTTATTTCTCATTTATTTCAATATTGAACGTCATTAGCTTATATGATTGACTACTACTTCTCACTTTTTTTTGTTTCGAAAAAATTCCTTTAATTTGTCTATAGGTAAGTCGATAAGATAAATAAAAGAAAAATATCATTATATTAAAAAATAAAAATAAGATACAAAAATGATGGAGGGTAAAATAGGCATTTTAAGAAGTCATCTTCGATATGAGAAGCCAAATGACAATTGTTTAAAGTTGGAGGATTAGTTTGATTTTTAAAGCAAACTTGGGGGGACGCAAATGATTTTGGCCTGTTTTCTTACTCGTACGATAGTTACTATTATTATTTATCAATTTTTCGCCTTTTCAGTAAACGAGATTTGGCTTGTGGTTTAGCTAAAAGATATGTCCAACTTCTTTAGTACACCGGAAGATTCACCTTTCTAAGTTTCTTGAAGATTATGCATTTAGCTTAAAGAAAATCTTTCACATAGTTTCTCATTTTCAAGATCACAGCCACAAAGAGTTCTCTTAAGTTACCCTTTAACAAACAGATGGCCAGACCGACAACTTGGCCCTAAACTAACAAGATAGTATCAGTTAATTACACAACTTTCTGCAATCATGATGGCACAAGTTGATTCTCCTTGTGTCACACTTATTGTCCAAACTTTTGATCATTAAATTTTAAGCTACATGTTAGGGAAATAAAATATTTTTATTTTGCACTCCCTTAAAGAAAAAAGTAAGAAATATTTACATCAATGAATTAGTGAAACAAGAGTTTGAAGGGGAAAAGATAATAGAAATCTAAGAAAATGACCAACCAACAAGAACCATTTGCAATGCATAGAAAAAAAGAGAATGTTATGTTAAATTGCAGCTTCTCTTTCCTTTTCAAGCATACCCACTTCTCATTTGAAGGTAAGCAACATTTTTTCCCATCTCTTGCTTTTCTTACCCTTCAAGTGAGAAGCTTAGGTTGTTGGGTGATAACAGTGCTTAGAGTGTCAAGTATTTGTCATAAGCTGCTAACCTCTCATTTGCTTTATACATACTCCACCACGATTCTCATACATCTCTATTTCCTTCTTCCTATACTTTATATCTATTTTCTCATTCTTCTTCTTTCTCCTCTTCACCTAGTTTTCTGTTTCATTGCCTAATCATGTTCCGCTTTTAATCATGAGTTTCTCAGAAATTTGTATTCTTTTCCATTCAAGCTGACTGCTTTTATCAAATGTAATACATCATTCTGACCCACAAGATAGCATCTGAATCTATTGAAAGAACAGTTATCATGCCTTTTGGTTTGGTGGCGGCGTGGAACAAGCGACGAAGAAGCAGGTCCGAGGACCAGCTAAATCCTTGTATGTTTCAGCCTTCAATCCTCCTTTGCCTGTGCAATATTGTACATAGCTTCTGCATGTTGTAAAATATGAGATATGCTTATTTTCAGGGATATATAAATCTGTGGAGTGTTGGAAAATTGAAGACCAGAATCCACCTGCAAAAAGACACCATGGATCATCAGTTTTCACACTCAAAGAAATGGAGGAGGCAACAAATTCATTTAGTGATGACAATCTACTTGGGAAAGGAGGGTTCGGTCGAGTTTATAAGGGCACACTGCGGTCTGGAGAGGTAAGACAAACAAGCTAAGGGAGAAAGAATCTCACATCGGTGGTTTACTTTCTGCTGTTTCCTATGTCACATTTTGTGTAACACTAGAAACTTGATAAAGCAGATTAACTAATATAAAACTTGATTCTTTTGCCAATTGGAAGATTGTAGCAATCAAGAAAATGGATCTACCTTCATTCAAAGAGGCAGAAGGAGAGCGTGAGTTTCGTGTGGAAGTCGATATTTTGAGCAGACTGGATCATCCCCATCTGGTACAACTAATAGGCTATTGTGCAGATGGGAAACACAGATTTCTAGTTTATGAGTATATGCACAAGGGAAATCTTCAAGATCATTTAAATGGTTGGTTTCTAAGCGTGATGTTCCCCTTCATCCAAAGACGACATACCTTTTTTGATGCTTAACTATGTTTCAATCAAACTGCAGGAATTGGAGAAGTGAAGATGGATTGGCCCTTAAGGCTAAAGGTAGCTATTGGGGCAGCAAGAGGACTTGCATATCTTCATTCAAGTTCAGCTGTTGGGATTCCTATAATACATAGGGACTTCAAATCCACCAACATTCTTTTGAACACTAATTATGAAGCAAAGGTACGCGAATACTTCATCCATGTCAATTTTGTTCTGGCTTCTGATGGGAGGAGATCACTTCATATAACTTAGGGATAATCAATACTCATCTGTTGTGCAGATATCAGATTTTGGTCTTGCAAAGTTGATGCCAGAAGGCCAGGAAACATGTGTGACATCTAGGGTACTTGGTACTTTTGGCTATTTTGACCCTGAATACACACTGGTGAGTCGCTTGCATAACAAATCTAGGTTTAAAGTTTCAATAGAACTGGATATTATATTGTTATTTAGAATTCATTTTCTTTGTTACAACAAACCTAAGGAGGTAAGCAAAGGAAAAGAGAAATTGGAAACAAGACAAGAAGAAGCCATAAATTGAGATAGTTCTAGAAAGTAAGAAACACCAGAAGAAATAGCCAATATATTACTATGCAAAAAGCGAGAAGCAAACTACAAAACGAGCAAAGAATTAAAAATCTGAAATGGAATTCATAGATAGTGGCTGCTGACTAATGATATTTCTGCCAAGCACATAAAAAAACATTAATAAAAAAGGAGTAGGAGAATAAACTAAGTAGGGGAAAAGACAATTCGTTTTCCCTCTAAACAACTGTACTGCTCTTTGTTCTTCTAGATTCCTTTCTCTCAGAAATAAATATGGCATGTAAATAGTTGTCTGAACATTCCGTCCATTATTCAGGGATGAAAATTATTGTATGGTTATGTTTTTTTTTTTTTTTGGAATAACTATAATGCTCAACAGTTTGACAACACTCGGCTACATAAAGAGAAAAAGCAGTCTCAGATTCAGAATATATCTTCAACCAACTGAAACCATCCTACCTTATAAGTTTGTAAATATAGCTAATTTCACGTTTATCAGAACTCAATCCATCAGGATTACTTTAAAAGAGTATGTTCCATTACAATGCCAACAGAAATGCAACACAGATTAAGCTTCATCGAACTTGAGCAAATCCAACTTGAATTCTATGATCTTATTTGAAGTGAAGGCAAATGCTTTTCTCTAAGTTGCTCAACAATCAACTAGCTGATATTGACGTATCAACTATTAAGCATGTTTTCCCTCCACTAAACAAAACCTTAGGATAGTGGAGACATTCTTAGGCAATGTTCACCCCCAAATCGAGAAACTAAACAAACAGTAAGAGGAGATAATGAATCGACTTAATCAAATTATTTGGCTAGCTATACAGACTTAGAGCTACTTAACCCACTCTCTTCCCCCTTTGTCACTTAAGAGCGATGAACTTTTTCAAAAGTCAGATAATAATTAACGGCCTTCCTCTACTTTCTATCATAAATAGCATGCAGATATGCATGGGTTAGTCTCTTTTTCTTCTTCTTTCCGATCAATATTAGAAAACAAGTAATAGTGTCACACTCTACCTGCTAGAAGGAACTACGACTAGTTTTACTTCGATTCTGTTCCAAACATGCGATTGCATGTAAAGGAACTTGTACGTCATCCTTGCTCTTGAAATGTAAACATTGGGTTTATCATGAGGAATTTTCTTTATTCCTCATTACCTTTCTTCCAGAAAAACCTTGCTAATATTATTTTCGGACAGACTGGAAAACTCACTTTACAAAGTGATGTTTACGCATTTGGTGTTGTTATGCTGGAGCTTTTGACCGGACGCAGGGCCGTTGACCTCACCCTGGGACCAAATGACCAGAATTTAGTACTACAGGTAAGGACCAAAACTTTTATCATAGCAGCAAAAATGAAAATTGGTTCCAAATATTTTCATTATAGGACATCAACTGCTATGAGGATATCGCAGGTCAGGCATATATTGAATGACAAGAAGAAGCTGCGCAAAGTGATTGACCCTGAGATTAACAGGAGCTCATACACTATGGAGTCCGTAACCATGTTTGCTAATCTAGCCTCTCGTTGTGTGCGAGCCGACAGTAGTGAAAGGCCCTCAATGGTAGACTGCGTCAAAGAACTGCAGCTGATCCTCCACACGAATATGAAAGGGCTAAGTATGCCTATGCATACATTCAGAATGATCTAAAACCTTCTGAGATTGACATGGATGAAGCAAAATCTAATCGCAATATGCACCAAGATCGATTGTTCCAATTCAGAAGTTACAATATCAGCTAAAAGTTTCAAATGTACATTGGAAAGAGTAACGAGTATGGTAGGATACTGTAAGCTGTCGAAGTAATAAAAAGAACATCCAGATTCAACCAGAAGATCACAAGTTTTCTTAATAATTTAATAGATAGAAAGGGCGACTCTAAGTAAAACAAGGAGGTGTTAAAGATCAGGATGACAGTATTCTTGTGTATGTCTTATTATTTTCTGGCCGGCCCACCTCTGCTCAAACACATTAGTGCAGAGATCTGATTATGTATGCATTTCTTTCCCGAATAATAGAATCAATAGTGTGGATTTCTAGTCACAACTACCAGAACAACAAACCCAGTCTAATCCCACAAAGTGGGGTTGGGGAGGGCATTCCTCATTAACGTTGATGTCGCATGAGCCTGGCCGACCCAAAGGGCACGGCCAAATCCAAGACGAGCACGACCATCATATCGTTAATATTAGGTGGAGGTGCAGGGAATCGAACCCCGTGCCTCTCGCACGCGAAGCGGTCACATGAACTGAATTCCATCAGAAGATACTCAAGTTTACTGTTAATTATGTAGTTATGTATATCATGGTTCATCCTCACACTTCAGAGAATGAAAACTAAGCATGTACTTGGCTGTTTTGCTTCTACAAACAGATCTCTTAAGTTTGAAATAATACCAGGACAAGTTAACCTCATGTACAAATACAGGTGTAGAAAGCTGAAGACAACTATCACCCGGTGTTCAAAGGAACTTCACATTATGGAAGAATAAGAAGTAATGGTTCATCATAAATACAATACTAAAGTTTAAAATCTAAGTTTCGGCTCGAGTTCAGATGATAAAAAGGAAAGAAAACACTGGTAAAAGTTTGATTATGTACATGTACAAACAAAACAGATAGTCTACGGATATATCCAAAAGAACAAAAGTTTCAATTAAAGAGATCAAAAAGGGTTTGACAATGGAAAATAGTGTACCTAAAAACTGGTTTGTATTTCAATGTTCACGTGTCAATTGAAGAAGCAGGTTGATCAACTTCACAAGAACTTTCTGAATCTGGAAGAACTTTGCACATTAAGTGCTTGCGTCGCTGCAATGTCAACAGGATAAATAGGTTGTCTGTCTCAACAATGGTATACCCTGCTTTTCTATACATGTTGAGTGGAGCAGTATCAATCATTCGACAGTGCAAGTAAACCTCTCTAGAAGAACTCATTTGAGAAATTAGTTCCTCACTTGCTTTCAACAGATGCCAACCTATGCCCCTTCTGGAAAATCATAATAACAAATACCAAAACTAAATAATAGTCCAACATGATGCAGCCATTTACTGCTTCTAACAAGAATGACATTATATTCATGAACTTTTCTTATATAAGTACTATGTTTCCATTTATTTAGACTTAGTTATACCTCA
Organism: Nicotiana undulata; assembly: GCA_005239495.1. Taxonomy (NCBI): domain Eukaryota; kingdom Viridiplantae; phylum Streptophyta; class Magnoliopsida; order Solanales; family Solanaceae; genus Nicotiana; species Nicotiana undulata. The sequence goes on from ML259115.1 coordinate 18,792, forward strand.
AAAAATTTAAAAAATAAGTTACCAAGTATATGTTAAAAGTTCAAAACAGAAAAAACACTAGGAAAGAATTATATACTAAAAAAAAAATGATATCTTGTGCATCCTGATCGTCTCTTTTTTTTCTTCATATAATCATGGTATCCGGGTTAGCTTGTGCGACTAATGCATCTTGATCGTCTCTTAAATTACTTCTACACTCTAATAAGATATATTTGACAAGTCAATTACACACACACACCCAAAAAAAAAAAAAAAGACATATACAGAAAGCATATCTAACAAGTCAACCACAACTAGTTAATTAAATAGGTATAGCAGAGTCAGAATTAGCATTATAACTTACCTGTTTCCATTTAACAACCAATTTGACTAAATAATTTGACTATGATGATTGAAATAGAAAACTTAGAGCAGGACTGGGGTCTACTTACCTAATATCAGTTGAGAAGTAAGAGAAGAAACAAAGTACAATACTAAGAAAGAGTTAAAAAGCATACCTCCTAAGCAGCTTCTCTACAGTCATATTACAAATGTATGGAGAGTTCTTGGGGGGAGTAGGTGTGGGAGGATTAGCATTAGCACCCCTTTTATCAAAACACACTTCCACAGTTCCAGCCAATTGTAAATCTGAATCTCCTCCATTTTCTTTATAGAATCCAATAAGTGTTGCAGTGTGAGGCATCATTGCTCTTCTCTCAATCATGTATTGCTTCACTAAGTAAGCCAAGAATTTCACGTACCCTTTAGGCATCAACATTGACTCAGCAAAAGACTCAGCCAACAACCAAACAGTAACATCCATTTCTTCTTCCCTCATCACACGCACCCATAATACCCCAGATCCCAATTCTTGAAAATACCTGTATTTCTCTAAAAATTCAAGCTTTTCAAGCTCTTGGTTAGTGAGAAATTTACCTGTTTGAAGTGGGGTTTCTATTGAGGAAGAAGATGAAGAAGATTGGGAAGTTGAAAGTGGGATAATTAGATTGGGAGTGTGTGAATTTGATGAGATGAGAAAAGGGAATGGATCTTTTTGTGTAAAGATTGAAGCTTTATGTGAACTGAAGTTGGTATTATGGTGAAAATGATGATGGTAGTTGTGGTGAGATTGAAGGTCTAAAGAAAATGCTAAAGAAATAGCAGTAGCCATGGGAGTAGAACGGAAAAGCTTGGCTGAACTGGAAAGTTTGGATTGTTGTAAAGGGGGTTTTCTGTCTCTCATTAAAAATCACATTATCTGAAAAAAGTGTCTCAAATAATTGTCACATAAGAATTTAAAATTAAATTTATTAATAATTATTTGCAACTGTATTCTTAATACTCCTATTAAAGTAATACTTTTATATATATATATATATATATATATATATATATATATATATATATATATATATATATATTTTAAAATTATGGGATTCAATCTCAACATTAATTGGTATAATAATTAATTTATCATGAGAACAACGAGTACAAGACAATTATCTCATATTTATCAATATATGCGATGTGAATTCTCAATCAGTTTGTGCATGTTACCGTAATTCGGATGGTCAAACCTGTCATGACAACTGTTAAAATAATTTGTATCAATAAACTTCAAGTTTACTACGACACAAGATTCCACCGTACTAATATTGTAGTACAAACATAAAAAGACAGGTAACCTTTCACGTACATATATTACTTATCCATTTTGATTGTAGCAATATCAAAGACATTACATTGTTGATTGTTCCATTATTTGTGGTTTAACAGGCATTGTTCTATCAGATAGTAATAAAATGGTACAAAGCTCTCAATTAATTTTATACTACTAGATATTAAGTGTCCATATGATGAATATTTCTTTCACTGAAAATATATTGTTATTATGTTATGGTCAAAATTATAGCCAAGATCCTTTTCTTACTTGACCATTTTCCCTTGAATAGTTCTTAATAAGGCCTTCAAAATATTCTTGAACTATGATAAGTAGGCGATCAATGATATATTCATATGGCTACAGAATAATACTCATTCTCTTTATTTCTCCCCAACCTTCTATAGAAGTGAGTCATGATATTTATTCAATCATGCATGAGCATAATGTCACGATCCAAAATCTCACCGGAATTATGATGGCACATAACCCAACCTATTAGGAACCTACACATAAAAGTAACTATAACAAGCAGTATAAGAGATGTCTAACGGTCGAAATATATATAAATATAAAAACAAGTATGAAAAGAGCATCAAGTGCAGAAATAATACATCAATTTGTCATGAGCTACTAATTATAATATAATTGAGTCTTAAATATAAAAGTATTGTCTGAAACAAGAAATAGTAAACTGCAAATCAACATAGTAACTCACCAAGAATTCTCCAATGCACCCTCCTCGACACCGCTGAGATCATTACCAGGATTTGCATAAATATGTAACAATATATATAAATACAATAATTAACATGTATTTAATAAGTATCAACTCTAACTTGAATGAAATAGTAATAAAGTTATAACGAAAATACATTTCTATAACATGTTCAATTCATACACATGTAAAAGCAGAGAGACAACCAAGAAATAGAGAATACAAATAATAAGGTGCATTGTCATGACCCCAAAATCCCACATAAAGTAATCGTGATGGCACCTAGTCTCTAACACTATGTAAGACTAGCACACTAGAGAATTTAACAGAAATAACGACTAAGGAAATTAAATCAAACTAATAAATCTCATGATATCATCAATACTTAATGACAATAAAAAAAAACCTCAAAACCGGTAAAACTAGATCATAAGCTCTAACAAATACACTAGAAATCTCAAAAATATAATATTGAATGATGTGAAGATAAACGGTAGAAAAGACAATAGTAGAAGGTGACTTTGAAGCATGCGAGCATCAGTCAGTTATATCTTGTGTGATGAATCGATATGTCGTTTTGAGTACTAGCCTTTATTTTCGTGTTCCGAGACATCTATTAGCTTCATTTGATTTATTTTTTATTTGTGTGCATAGTCCATGTCTCTTTGCAGAAAGTTTTTACGTAAAAGTTTTTAAAAAAAAATATGATTTTTGACTTTAAAATTACTTGAGTTGACTACGGTCAATATTTTGTGTAAAGGATCCCGGATCGGTATTTTGACGATTTCGGTAGGTCCCTGTAATTTTGGACTTGGGCATATACTCGAACTTGAATTCGGAGGTCCCTAGGTTGATTTGACTTGTTTTGCAAAAAGTTAGTAATTTAAAAGTTTGGAAACTTCCTAGGTTTGACCATAGGTTGACTTTATGGCTATCGAGTTCGGATTTTGATTTTGAGACTTGGTAAAGGTGCGTTTTGCTATTTGAAAATTGTCTGCAAAACTTGGTGCAATTCAGAGTTTGTTTGATAAGATTCGGACTCGAGGTTGTGAAGTTTGAATTTTTGATATATATATATATATATATATATATATATACAGAATTTTACGTAGGTGTATTGTCATAGCCTCGTCACTACCTCGTCGAGGTTAGGCTCGACACTTATGGAGTACATTAGGTCTGTTGTACTCATGCTACACTTCTGCACTTCTTGTGCAGATACTGGTGTTGATCCTAGTAGGGTCTAGAGGTGTTCTGCTCGAACTCAGCTACATTCGGATACTTGAGTATAACTGCACGACGTCCGCAACCCTGAAGTCTCCTTCTTTATCTTTTATACTATTTATCTAGTCTCAAACTGTTGTATTCGCTTCAGACCTTATATGTAGTACTCTAGTTACTCATATATTCGTGACTCCGATTCTGGAAGATGTTTAGAGATCTCTGTTGGTATTCTATTGTTCTATTTTAGACTATCTCAATTTAATTCTAATACTCCCTCCGTTCCAATTTATGTGAACCTGTTTGACTGGGCGCGGAGTTTAAGAAAAATGAAGACTTTTGTAATTTGTGGTCATAAACAATTGAAAAAGGGGCCCAGAGTATTTGTGTGGTTATAAAAGCTTCTCATTAAGGGTAGAATTATAAGTTTAACCAAAATTATTTCCAAATTTAGAAAGGGGTCATTCTTTTTGGAATGGACCAAAATGGAAATAGGTTCACATAAACTGAAACGGAGGGAGTAATGTTTTATTTGAACCATTAAAATTGGCTACATAATCTAGCTAATGTTGGCTTGCCTAGCAAGTTAAATAATAGGCGCTATCATGGTCCCGAGAGTGGGATTCCGGATCATAACAAATTGGTATCAAAGCACCAGATTGCTTAGGTCTTATGAGTCAAAAGCAAGCTTAGTAGAGTATGGAGGATCGGTACGGAGACGTCTGTACTTATCTTCTAGAGGCTATGGAGCTTTAGAAAAATTTCACTTCTTTCTTTCCCAATTGTGTGCTTTTATTCTATCATTGATGTTTGAATCATTCCATTCTTGTTCTCTCACAATGGTGAGAACACGCACAACATCTACAATTGGGAAGGAGCCGGAGCCCCCTGTTGCAGCCACTACCAAGGGTAGAGGTTGGGTCGAGGTCGAGCCAAACGCTGAGGCAGAGGTAGATCTCAGCCTAGAGCTCGTGCAACATTACTAATTGTAGATCCTCAAATTGATCATGAGGAGGAGGTCCCAGTTCAGACCGCACCAGTCGGACCCGCTCAAGTCCCGCCAGGGATTCATAGCCACTCTCGTGCTTCAGGACACTCTAGCCCACTCAGTGGGCCTCATCGAGAGCGTGGTCTAGACTGGTGCATTTCTAGTGGCACCAGTTGTCTCTCAAGCTAGGGGAGGAGCACAAACTCCCGCTACTCACACTCCAGAGCGTATGGCTCCCATATATCAGACTCCGGTAGTTCTGCCAGTTGTGGTAGTTCAGCCTATTGTTGCTACACAGACCAGGGAGAGGCCTTCCATATATTCTCAAGGATTGATGAGGTTGGATAAGTTCACAAAGCTCTTCCCTATTCATTTCAATGGTGCACCTTCTGAGGACCCCACATAATTATTTGGACCGTTGCTACGACGTGCTGCACAACATGGGTTGTTGAGTCCAATAGGGTAGACTTTGTAGATTTCAGATGACCGATTATGCGGAGAGGTGGTGGCGGGATTATGAGAGTGGTATATCAGCAGGTTCTCCACCCCTCACTTGGGATCAGCTTTTGCAGATTTTTCAAGAGAAGTTTATTCCTTTCACTCTAAGAAAGGAGTACTGCAGGCAATTCGAGCGCCTTCAACAGGGTAGCATGACCGTTACCCAGTATGAGACCTAATTTATGGACCTAGCTCTCCATGAAGTTATCTTACTCCCTACTGAGAGAGAGAGAGATAGAGAGAGAGAGAAAGGGAGAGAAGATTCAGTGATGGAATTACTTTCGGTATCAGGCTCAAAATGGCTAAAGAGATAGGAGATGATATTTATTTCCAAAGAGCCGTAGCGATTGGTAGACGGATCGCGATGATTCGTGGTCAGAGTAGGGAGGCGGTATCTGATCCATCTAGAAATCTCTACGATTCTGTCAGCGCTTCAGGCATTCGACGGTGCTTCGGGTAGCCATGGTTATTACGGGTCTCATCCTAAATAGCTAACCTACATCACACCTTCATCTCCTATTAGTGCACCTCCGATCCAAAGTTATAAGGGTAGTTATCCAAGTCGACAGGGCTAGTTCTAGAGTCAGCAGTCACAACAATCGAGGAATTGTTATACTTGTGGAGATCCGAGACACGTCGTGAGATTTTGCCCTAGGTCACAAGGTAGCATGCCACAACAAGGTTCTCGTGACATAGTTTCGGCACCGGTTGCTCTAACCGCCCACTCAGCCAGCTAGAGACAGGGGTCAGGTTGTTCGAGGTGGAGGTCAGGCCATTAGAGGTGGTGGTCAGGCCATTTAAGGTGGAGGCTAGCCAGCTAGAGGTCGTCCGAGAGGCGAAGGTCAGAGTGGTGGGACCCAACACCGTATTTATGCATTTCCAACTAGACTTTAGGCAGATTCATCTGATACATTGTCATCACAGGTATTGTTCTAGTTTTCCATATAGATGCCTCAGTTCTATTTGATTCGGGCTCTACTTGTTCATACTTGTCATCCTATTTTTCTTCATATTTGGTTTTTTCTCGTGATTCTTTGAGTGCTCCTATATATGTGTCCATGCATGTGGGAGATTCTATTGTAGTAGATCGTGTCTACCGCTTGTTTGTGGCTTCTATTAGGAGCCGTGAGACTAGTGTAGATCTTCTACTTCTTGATATGGTGGACTTTGATGTTATTTTGGGAAGTGATTGGATATCACCTTATCACGCTATATTAGACTATCACACCAAGACAGTGACCTTACCCATGTCAGGGTTTTCCTCGATTATAGTGGAGAGGGACTCCTGGCCATTCTACTAGCAGGGTTATTTCTTATGTGAAGGCTCGGCATATGGTCGAGAAGAGATATCTAGCATATTTAGCCTATATCCACGCTCCTAGTGCAAAGGTTCCTTCCATGGGTTCAGTATTAGTTGTGTGCGAGTTTCAAAAGGTGTTTCCTACAGATTTGTCGGGGATGCCACCCGACAAATATAACGATTTTTGTAGTGACTTGGCTCCAGGAACTCAGCCCATTTCTTTTCCACTATACCGTATGGCCCCAGCTGAGTTGAAGGAATTGATGGAGAAATTGCAGGATTTTCTAGATAAGGGATTCATTATACCTAGTGTCTCGCCCTGGGTGCACCATTGTTGTTTGTGAAAAAGAAGGATGGTTCGATGAGGATGTGTATAGATTATCGGAATTTGAATGAAGTCACTATCAAGAACAAGTATCCTTTGCCGAGGATTGATGACTTATTTGATTAGCTTCAGGGTGCCAAAGTATTTTCGAAGATTGATTTGTGATCTGTCTACCATCAATTGAATATTAGGGCATGGGATGTCCCTAAGACAGCTTTTTGGACTCGGTATGGTCACTATGAGTTCTTAGTGATGTCATTTGGCTTGACAAATGCCCCAACATCATTTATGGATTTGATGAATCGGGTATTCAAGTCCTATTTGGATTCTTTTGTGATCATCTTCATTGATGATATTTTGGTGTGCTCCCGCAACTGAGAGGAGCATGAGTAGCATCTGCGTATCGTACTTCAGACCTTGAGAGATAGTTAGTATATGTCAAGTTTTCAAAGTATGAATTTCGGATGGATTCGGTTGCCTTTTTGGGTCATGTGATATCTACCGAAGGCATTAAAGAGGAACCTAAGAAAATTGAAGCAGTTCAGAACTGGCTTAGACCTACTTCAGCTACAGAGATTTGGAGCTCTCTAGGTTTGGCGGGTTATTATTGCCAGTTCATGGAGGGGTTTTCATCTATCGCAGCCCCATTGTCTAAATTGACACAGAAGGGTGCCCTATTCAGGCGTTCTGGTGAAAGTGAGTTGAGATTTCATAAGCTCAAGATTGCTTTGACTACAACTCCAATTTTGGTGTTGCCTACAGTTTCAGGGTCTTAAACTGTGTATTATGATGCGTCACATATTGGGCTTGACGCGGTGTTGATGCAAGACGGTAGGATGATTGCCTATGCGTCTCGACAGCTAAAGGTTCATTAGAAGAACTACCATGTTCATGATTTAGAGTTAGCAGCTATTGTTCATGCATTGAGATATGGAGGCATTACCTCTAGGCGTGTCGTGTGAGGTATTCACAAATCATCGAAGTCTACAACACTTATTTTAGCAAAAGGATCTAAATTTGAGGCAGTGAAGGTGGTTAGAGCTGTTAAAAGACTATGATATTACCATCTTGGGTAGGCCAATGTGGTGGTCGATGCCTTGAGCAAAAAGGCTGAGAGTATGGGTAGCCTTGCATATATTCAAGTTGGTGAGAGACCGCTAGAATTAGATGTTCAGGGGTTGGCCAATGAGCTCGTAAGGTAAGATATTTTGGAGCCTAGTCTGGTTCTTTCTTGCACGGTTTCTTGGTCTTCTTTGTGTAAGAGCGTTAGAGAATGTTAGTATGATGACCCTCATTTGTTTGTCCTTAGAGACAAAACGCAACGGTGGTGCCAAAGAGGTTTCTATCGGAGACCGGGTGTTGTGAATACAGGGTCAGATTTGTGTACCCAATGTGGATGGGTTACGTGAGTTGATTCTTGAGAAGGCCCACAGTTTGCAGTATCCCATTCATCCGGGTGCCTCCAAGATGTATCAGGATTTGAGTCAACACTGGTGGTGGAGAATAATGAAGAAAGATATAGTGGTTATGTGGCTCGGTGTTTGAACTGTCAGCAGGTGAAGTACGAGCATCAGAGGCCTGGTGGTTTGCTTCAGAGACTTAATATTCCCGAGGGAAAGTGAGAGCGTATTACCATAGATTTCGTTGTTGGGCTCCCACGGACTTTGATGAATTTTATGCACTATGGGTTATTGTGGATAGGTTGATCAAGTTGGTCTGGTGGTGACTACCTATTCTTTAAAGCAACTGGCTCAGATCTATATCCAGGAGATTGTTCGTTTTCACTGTGTGCCGATGTCTATTATCTTTGATCGAGCCACACATTTCACATCGCATTTCTAGAGAGCTGTGTAGTGGGATTTAGGTACGCGGGTTGAGTTGAGTACAACATTTCACCTCCATACGGATGGGCGGTCCGACCGTACCATTCATATCTTGGTGGACATGCTACGCGCTTGTGTTATGGATTTTGGGGGTTCTCTGGATCAGTTCTTACCTCTTGCGGAGCTTGCCTACAATAAAAGCTACCAATCGAGTATTCAGATGGCTCCTTATGAGGCCTTATATGGGAGGCAATGTCGTTCTCCAGTTGGTTGGTTTGATCCGGGAGAGGCTAGGTTGTTGGGCACTGATTTGGTTTGGGGTGCCTTGGAGAAAGCCAAGTTGATTCTGGATCAGCTTCGTACATCCCAATCTATGTAGAAGAGTTATGTTGATCGGAGTCATGGTGGGAGAGAGGGTTTTGTTGTGGGTTTCACCAATGAAGAGTGTGATGAGGTTTAGGAAGAAGGGCAAGTTGAGCCCAAGGTATATCGGTCCCTTTGAGATCCTTGAGAGAGTTGGGGAGGTGGCCTACAAACTTGCATTGCCACCCATCTTATCGATGGTTCACCCGGTGTTCCATGTGTCCATGCTCCGAAAATATCACGGCGATCTGTCCCCATGTATTTGATTTCAGCTCAGTTCAATTGGATAAGGATTTGACTTATGAGGAGGAGATAGTGCATATTCTAACCCGGTAGGTCCGAAAGTTGATGTCTAAGATCTATCCTTATGTTAGAGTGCAGTGGAGAGGTCAGATGATTGAGGCAGATACGTGGGAGTCCGAATCCGATATACGGAGTAAATACTCACACCTTTTCACCAGTCCGGGTACTTTTCTATGTCCTTTCGAGGACGAACATTTCTTTTAGAGGTGGAGAATGTGACGACCCGACAGATCGTTTTGAGTAATAGCCCTTATTTTTGTATTTTGATACCTCTATTATATCTATTTAATATTTCTCGATTTGCGTGTACAGTTGTGTCTTTTTCATGAAAGATTTTATGTGGAAATTTGATGAAAACATGATTTTTGGCTTTAAAAACAATTTGAGTTGACTACGTTCAACATTTTGTGTAAACGATCCTAGATCGGTATTTTGACTATCTGTATCGTGATTTTGGACTTGGGCGTATGCACGAAATTGATTTGGGAAGTCCCTAACTTGGTTTGACTTGTTTTGTCGAAAGCTAGTAACTTGAAGGTTTAAAAATTTTCTAGGCCTAACAGTAGGTTGACTTTTTAGCTATCGAGTTTGTAATTTGATTTTGAGACTTGGTATAAGTCCTTTTTGCTATTTGAAACTTATTTGCAAAATTTAGTGCAAATTGGAGTTGGTTTGATAGGCTTCAGACGATCGGTTATGATTTTGGAAGTTCTTGAATTTTCTTTGAAATTTCGTGCATTTTGACATCTGATTCGTAGTTTAGGGTATTATTTTGGTGTTTTTATTGCGCGAGCTAGTTTGTATGTTGTTATTAAACTTGTGTTCATGTTTGGTTTAGAGACCGAGGGGTTCGGGTGAGTTTCAGATAGGCTACATACCATTTTGGATTTTGAAAGTTACTGGTTTCCAACTGTTGCTGGTGTCTAATGTCTTGTGCTTCGCGATCGCGAAGCTACTCTCATGATCGCGAAGGGGAAGTTGAGCTAGGGGCCGAACTTTTTCTTCGCGAACGTGGAGACTAGGTCACAAACACGAAGTAATGGGGGACTTACCATTCGCAAACACGACCTTCCTCTCGCGAATGCGAAGAATTAATGGGGTCTGGGAAGAGGCAGTCTTATACTTTATGCGAACGCAAGCATTAGCTCGTGAACATGATGGCCAGCGGGGTGAAGCCTTCGCGAACGCGAAGGGCGTATCGTGAACGCGTAGACCATTTGGGCCGTTGTTCTTCGCGAACGCATCAGGTGCTTCGCGAATGCATCAGGTGCCTCGCGAACGCGAAGAGCACCTGACGCCTAAGGTATTAAGCATTTCAAAAGTCGGGATTTTATTATATTTCACCAATTTCAAGTTTGAGCTAGGTCTAAAGAGATTTTGAAGAGGTTTTCATCCCAACTTCATTGGTTAGTGGATTTTAACTTGTTCTATCACACTCCCATAAATACTCATTGATTTTAACCTTCAATTTAAGCTTTTTCATAGAACAAATTAGTGGGTTTGGTATAAATTGGTGATTTTGAAAATTTGAAATTTAGACCTCAAATTGAGGTCGGATTTCGATACTAATCACATAATGGGGCTCAGAGGTGAATGGATAATTGGGTCTTAGTCCGAACTTCGAGTTTTTGACCAAGCGGGCCCAGGTTGACTTTTTCCAAAATCATTAAAGATATAATTGTTTTCACTCATAAGTAGTTTCTAAAGCCTATTTTGAATTATTTGGACTATATTTGACTAGAATTGATTGGTTTGGAGGCTAATTAAAGCCACGATTGTGCCTTGATTTTGTTGCGGAGCGAGGTAAGTATCTTGTTTAACCTTGACTCGAGAGATTAGGATTTTTGTCCTATTTTCTACGTGTATTATGTGTAGGCATGACGTATATGTAAGGTTACTAGTACATATGCGTTGTTATTGAGTTAAAGCAAGTAAACAATATTTCTTTATTCTAAGTTGTTTCATTGACTATGCTTTCCATGATTAGGTTAAATTATCACTTCTTTAATTATCCGCCTCATATTTATTATTTATTTTAATGATGTTGGAAGTTCTGAAAGTGGAGTTTGTTATCATGGTACAAAAAAATTTAAGTAAAATTATTTTTCGCCTTGCATTGTTAATTCATGTTAGTATTGTTGTTGGTGAGCAAGAGTGAAAAGCATGAAGGGCATTAGCGTGCCTTGTTTGCATTCACTATCATTTATACGAGAGATTGGGAGGATTAAAGCACCAAGGGTTATGCCATGCCATTGATTGATTATTATCATTTTATCACACCATGTAAGAAGAGAGTAAAAGCACGATGGGTGTCGTGCCATTTTATTTATGATATTATGCGATGAGGACGGGAGGAAAAGCGCGAAGGTTATGTCGTTCCATTTTTATTTCAATGCCTTATGTGATTTTTGGATTGGTGATTAAATTAGTTACGTTGTTTCTTATTTCGGAAGATGTTAGTTTGTGATTTCGTACTTGTCGTTCCTATGATGTTTCCCTTTCACATGTCCCCTCCCAGTTAATGTTTTATTGCTCTACTTGTTATTTTGTTGCTTTATATATATATAGAGAGAGGATTTTATGTATTTTGTATAGTGTTTTCGTTCAGATTTATCTTTACATGAAAAGTGGCTAAATTTTGATTACTTTTGAAACTGTGGCTATTTTTGAATGACTACTTGTAAATCTAGCGATTTTTGAATTTCTCCCAACTATCACTGAACAAGACCGGGCACTCTAAAAGAAATCAAAAAAGACAATCCATAAATTGAAAAATTATCATCAAAATAGATATTTATTTTGAAATTTCCATTCTTATAGTGATCCAAGATTGATATTATTTTCCTTAATTGTTTTATGACAAACATTTCCGAAATTAGAGGGGAAATACAAATTGAAAGTGGGGAAGGGAGTCCTTTCTGAAATTGAGCACGAGTATTTAAGTTCAATCTTTGTCACTTAATATTGAGCCTTTTGTTGGGAATAAACCTCCCCACAGAAATAATATTCACGGTGATAAAAGCGGAATAATAACGTAGCACCGAGATACAACAATCAACAATAATAAAATAGTGACAATACCACCAAGATTTTTACGTGGAAAACCCTTTTGAATAAGGGAAAAAACCACGACCCCGAGAGGAGCAACTGATACCACTATAGTAAGGAATTTTATACTTTGTAGGCCCGAGTAAAATACTACAAACACCACTACAATACTCAAAAGAAATAACCCTCTTTTTATATTCGCACCTCACTACAATATCGCTCACACTCTCTATTTTTCCTCACAGACTATTTTCTTATACTTTGTCTGTGATGCCTCACTCTTTCTTTCTCCCTTTGTTGGTGTGATTGAAGAATGAAAGAGCTCTCCTTTTATATGATAAAATACGTAGCCTCCAAGAATGCTACAGGAGGAGCTTCAATTCTCCTCCATTCATTTCCAAACTTGGGGCCAAAGTAATAATAGGCACATACCTCTTACAAATAAGATGGACCCCACAATCTCCCCCTCCAATCCCATTCACTTGAAGGAGGTAAAAACGGGGTTTCTAGTTTGAGTGCATGCTGACAAGGTCTTTGCATAGCTCGAACTTGTCACGCGGTACCACCTTGGTAATCATATCTAAAGGATTCTCACTTGTATGGATCTTCTTGACCTGCATAGATCCATCCTATATTCTTTCTCGAATCCAGTGATATTTCATATTGATATGCTTTGTCCTTGCATGATACATGGTGTTTTTGCTCAAGTCTATTGCACTTTGGCTGTCACAATAGACTATATATTCCTTCTGGTGCAATCCAAGTTCTTGAAGAAATCGTTTCAGCCATACCATTTTCTTGCCAGCTTCAGTAGCGGCAATATACTCAGCTTAAGTTGTAGAGAGTGCGACATATTTCTGCAACTTCGACTGCCATGATATAGCTCCCCCTGAAAATGTGAACAGGTATCCAGTAGTAGATTTACAATTATCAATATCACCTGCCATATCAGTATCTGTGTAGCACTTCAAGATTGGATCAGATCCTCCAAAACACAAGAAATCTCCTACAGTACCTCTTAGGTACCTGAGTATCCACTTGACTGCTTCCCAATGTTCTTTTCCAAGATTTTCAAGGAACCTGCTAACAACACCAACTGCATGAGCAATAGTAGGTCTGGTGTATACCATTGCATACATCAAGCTTCCGACTACTGAAGAATAAGGAACTCTAGCCATGTTCCCTTTCTTCTCCACTGTTGTAGGAACATCTTCTTGCTCAACTTCAGATGACTAGCAAGAGGTGTGCTAACTGGCTTAGCACTTTTCATGTTGAAGTGTTCCAGTACACGTTCAATGTACTTCTCCTGAGATAGCCGCAACTTTCTTCTTGTTCGCTCTCGAACTATCTTGATCCCCAAAATTTGTTGTGCTGGGCCCAAGTCCTTCATATCAAATGACTTGGATAAATCTCTCTTCAACTTTGCAATCAACTCCTTGTCTTGTCCTACAATCAACATGTCATCCACATACAACAACAATATAATAAAGTTGTTATCAGAAAATCTTTTGAGGTATACACATGGATCATAATAGGTCTTTATATATGCTTGACTTTTCATGAATGAGTCAAACTTCATGTACCACTGTCTTGGTGCCTACCTCAACCCATAAATACTCTTATTCAATTTGCACACTATGTGTTTCTTTCCAGCTACTTCAAATCCTTCTGGCTGCTCCATATAAATTTTCTCTTCCAAATCTCTATGAAGAAATGCAGTTTTCACATCCAACCGCTCCACTTCAATATCTAGACTAGATGCTAATATCAAGATTGTACGAATAGAAGTCATTTTGACAACAGGTGAGAAAATTTCATCAAAATCTATACCTTTCTTATGTTCGAAGCCTTTAACCACCAATCGAGCTTTGTATCTGACCAGCTTACCATTTCCATCTTTCTTGATTTTAAATACCCATTTGCATTTGAGTGGTCTTTTACCCTTTGGAAGTTCAACCAGCTTGTACGTATCATTTTTATATAGAGATTCCATCTCTTCTTGCATGGCTTTCATCCACTGGTTCTTTTCTGAATGGGACAACACCTCCTTAAGACATTTTGGCTCCCCCTCATCACTGATAAGGACATACTCTGTGGAAGGGTACCTGCATGACTCTACCCTTGGCCTTTCTGATCTCCTTAGAGGTTGAGGTTGTTCTTCTCCCTGAGTGGGGTGCTCCACTTGCTCGACATCATTATCAAGTTGCTCCCCCTGCTCGGCAACCTCGTCGGCCCTACTTTCTGCACTTATGATATTGTTAGAAGTAGAAGTAATGGTAACAAGGTTAGGGATTATACCATTCTTGGCCTTCTCCAACATATTATCAATAGTTGCATCTTCACTTCTCGGAATATTACATATCTTCTTTTAATGACCTTCTTCTTTACAGGATCCCACAATCTGTACCCGAACTCTTCATCTCCATATCCGATGAATATACAAGGAACGAATTTATCATCCAGCTTTGTTCTCTGCTCCTTTGGTACATGTGCAAAAGCTCTGCAACCGAACACTTTTAGATGTGAGTATGACACCTCCTCGTTGGTCCAAACTCTCTCTGGGATGTCAAACTCCAATGGAACTGATGGACTCCTATTGATGAGGTAACAGGTTGTCTGAACTTCTTCACCCCAGAATGACTTAGGTAGTTTAGACATTTTGAGCATGCTTCTCACCTTCTCAACAATGGTGTGGTTCATCCTCTCAGCTACGCCATTGTGCTGTGGGCTTCCAGAAACTATCATTTCATGTCTGATCCCATGACTTGAACAATACTCTTCAAATTCTCTTAAAGTGTACTCACCTCCATTGTCACTTCGGAGACACTTTATCTTTCCACCTGTCTCCATTTCCACCAGAGCATGAAACTTCTGAAAAACTTGAAACACCTGATCTTTGGTTTTCAAGATGTAAACCTACAATTTACGTGAAGCATCATCAATAAAAGTAACAAAGTATTTGTTACCACCCATAGATTCAATTTCCATTGGACCACAAATATCAGAATATATTAAATCAAGCATATTCAATTTTCTTTCAGACGATGTCTGAAATGAGACTCTATTCTTCTTACCAAATAAACAGTAATCACAAGG
Organism: Nicotiana undulata; assembly: GCA_005239495.1. Lineage (NCBI taxonomy): Eukaryota > Viridiplantae > Streptophyta > Magnoliopsida > Solanales > Solanaceae > Nicotiana > Nicotiana undulata. Next base: position 34,114 of record ML259115.1, read on the forward strand.
TTTTATCGTTGTACCTTTGGCAAAAGAGATGAGTGATTTACTAGCAAGAATTTGCAATCCCTTCTCGCTCATATGACCCATTCTTTTGTGCCACAAATCTGCAGAAATCCCATCTTGTGCCGCGTTCAATTCACCTCGGCATATTTCTGCATTTTTCATGTACAACGTGCCACGAGAAACTCTGTTTGCAGTCACCAATGATCCCTTGGTGAATCTCCACTTTTGATTTGCGAAATAGTTCTCGTATCCATCTCGGTCTAAAGTAATTCCAGAGATCAAGTTCATCCGCAAATCAGGTACATGCCGCACGTCTTTTAGAACCAATGTGCATCCGACATTTATCTTGATACAAATGTCACCAATCCCCGCAATCTTTGAGTAACTTGTGTTACCCATTCTCACAGTGCCGAAATCACCTGCTACATATCTGTAAAAAATATCTCTTACCGGTGTGGCATGGTAAGATGCTGCTGTGTTCCATTCTGACTCTGGACCTGCCAAATGCATGCTTTCCTCTTCGTCATTTATGAAGAAAACAACATTATCATTATTTTATACCACGGCGGTTGTGTTGTCGTCATTCTTCTGGCCACTGGTTTCACCTTTGCCCTTCCTTAGATTTGGGCAATCTTTTTTGAAGTGACCTGGTTGATCACAATTGTAGCAATTTATGGATTTTGATCTGAATCGGTTTTTGGACTTCCCACGACCTCCGAATCTCCCATAGTTGCTCGAACTCCTTTGATAACTCCTGCCTCTGCCTTCTGTGATGAGAGCATGTCCTTGATTTTCAGGCTTCTTTCTCATCTTCTCATTGAGTAGAAGAGCCGATGTGACATCTTTCAACTCAATGATAGTCTTCCCGTGCAGGATGGTTGTTGCCAGATTATCGTATGAAGATGGAAACGAGTTCAATAGCAAGATGGATTTATCTTATTCCTCGATTTCACTCTGAGATTGGCAAGTTATGTGATTAGTCTGTTAAACACATTTAAATGCGACAAAAAATTCATACCTTCACCCATGTGTAGGGGGTATAGCTGCTTCTTCAGGTACAATTTATTTGTCAGCGTTTTGGACATGTATAGGCTTTCCAACCTTGTCCAAATACCACATGTGGTATCTTCATCAATGAGGTTATTTACCACAACATCTGATAAGTGCAACCTGATTTCACTAGCAGCCTTTTCATCCAAGTCAGCCCAATCCTCAGCTTTCATGGTATCAGGCTTTATTGCATCAGCATCCAGTACCTTGTGTAATCCCTGTTGAATGAGCAGATCCCTCATCCTTCTTTTTCATGTTGAGGAACCGCTATCTCTATTGAATTTTGCTACCTCGTACTTTACTCTCGACATTTTTTTGCACCGAGTATAGTACTACAGACAGTGAATATTATATGAACGAGCAGAACCTGTGCTCTGATACCAATTGTTGGGAATAATCTCCCCTCCCACAGAAATAATATTCACGGTAATAAAATCGGAATAATAAACGCAGCACCAAGATACGACAATCAACAATAATAAAAGAGTGACAATGACACCAAGATTTTTACGTGGAAAACCCTTCTGAATAAGGGAAAAAACAATGACCCCGAGAGGAGCAACTGATATCACTATAGTAAGGAATTTTACACTTTGCAGGCTTGAGTAAAATACTACAAATACCACTACAATACTCAAAAGAAATAACCCTCTTTTGATATTCCCACCTCACTACAATATCGCTCACACCCTCTACTTTTTCTCACAGACTATTTTCTTATACTCTGTCTGTGATGCCTCACTCTTTCTTTCTCTCTTTGTTTGTGTGATTGAAGAATGAAAGATCTCTCCTTTTATAGGAGAAAATACGTAGCCTCCAAGAATGCTACAGGAGGAGCTTCAATTCTCCTCCATTCATTTCCAAACTTGGGGCCAAGGTAATAATAGGCACACACCTATTACAAATGGGATGGACCCCACACCTTTAACTTTTAAAATATATTATGCTTTTCATATTATAAGTAGGATCTATCTTATGACATACTTTAATATTATTTTTTTACATATCTCGCTTTCCATGAAACAAATGGAATTAAAAGACCATGAATTTATCACTATACCAAGATGGGTTCAGATTCAGTATGTTTTCATTTGAATAGAATCAGGTATCTTGCCATTTTATCCACATTCTCTTTTACTTTCTTTCTTTTATCTTTTTCCATTTTCGAAACTCTTTGTTCATGAAAGAACTCACACATAGTGGTTATAACATATCACACTAATTTACTATGATTAAGCTATGAATTAAAGTTAAAAAAAATGTGTTAATTAGTTATAATTTACTAATAAGAGTGTATGTAAAGACATATGTCATATTGTCATGTATAAAGTTTTACGAAGAAGATATATCTGTTTCTAGCTCAGTTTAGCCCAGTAATCGAGCTTCACAATTATTATTGGTTGTGATTAAACATTCATTTTTATGATGGAGAAGAGATTTTCTTCACTGTATCAACTAGTAAGAAAAGGACGGTGGTAGTACATTATCTTTCAATTTAACGAAAGAAATTATGATATCCTTAGAGTTTAAGGACTATATATGACGTCCTTTGAGCTATTTCATGTTCAGTTCAAGGATCCAAAAAGCGTTTTAGTCTATGATTTATTTTTGTTTATGAAAAACGAAATTAGAAAGCTCAATATAATGTATATGTTCACATATATTTTCTCCCAAAAGATAAGTCGAAAAATGTAAATAAGTATTCCTCTAGCAACTAATATGGCCTCCGATTCTCCTCTCTACTTTTTGTAGAAATTGTATTGATTGCAAATAATCTTCGAAGGATTGATATTATTTGATTTGTTTCTCCATCAGCGGTGGATCTACATGGTCACTTGTGGATGCTTAAACACTCGTTATCATCGACAATTTAATAAATTTGTATAGGCAACTATAAAAATATTTAAATACCTGTAACTAAATTCTTTTTTCCTCTTCTTTTAGAATTTTGATCGGTGAGCACCCATGACTTTAAAATCCCGAATCTGTTACTGTTCTCCATGCAACTATGGAAAATATATTATTTTAATTGATATGTGACCTGATATCTACCTAACTCTTATCCGTCATTGTAAATATTTATTTATTTGTTGAACTATAAGTAGGCCAATGAATCCCGCTCACGATAGAAAAAGCTTCGGTCATGGTTTTTGCCACCCAGACTGAATGTTATGTTGTTTGTTCAAGTTGTTTAATTGATTAATGCGAATATCCTTGTTAATTAAGGAAAGTAATAACTCGTCAATCAATAATTTATAAAGAGTAAAACAAACTTTACATTTCTAAAACTGGGTTAATTGATTTTTTGGCTTTTTACAAACTTGTTTTTAGTTTTATGACCCTTCCTTTTTTTTACACACGAGAGATTTACTTTTACACATAAGAAATCTAAAAAGGTCATTTTCTTAAATTCAAACCCTTCCTCTCTACCTGTATTAGGTAGGGGTAAGGTCTGCGTACAGACTACCCTCCCCAGACCCGACATGTTAGGATATATCTGGGTTTGTTGTTGCTGTTGTTGTCTTAAATTTAAAATTGTAAAGGGACATGATGTACAAATAGCACTTTAAAACTGTTAAGATACAAGCAAATGATATTACTTAGCCACTTGGGCTACTTTATTTCTTTTACTATTGGGCCTAGAAGTCCACATTTTATTTATTTTAATTTGTAGTGTAATTAGTGGGTCGACCCATTTTATAGATAGAGAGAACAATACATTTGTATAGATAGATTTTCATTATGGGTTAATTGACAAAATGGAAAACCTAGAAGCTTCTGTCTCTCTCTCTCTCTCTCTAACCTCACCATAAACCCAGATAAAACTTCAACAATTTGCGCGTCAATCAAGTTTTAACATGGTATCAGAGCCCAGAGCTGGATAGATTGAGTAATTATCTCTCATCCGATGTTACCCTCGCACATTTTCATCAGAATTTTGAGGTTCCGCTATTTCTTCGTGTTTTGAGCTTTTCCTACGAGATTTTCCGGTGTTGACGACAAAAATTAGTGCCTTTCTACTAGCACTTGATTGTTTCTGGTCATTGATCGAACCTATTTGGTATTATCTGAGACGCCTTCCTCAACCTAGGGTTAGGTGGTTTCTGCAATTGCACATTCAGCTAGGGTTCGCTCGTCCTTGTCACTGAATATTTTACAAGGCCATTATTACTTCCGGTCGCGAAAGAAATTTGGTAACCCTAGCTATCTCTCCTCATTGTTTGATTGTGTGTATAAATTTTCTGATTAATTGTGTACAAAACGTCGAATGGTGATGATTCAACATCTGCATTATCAACTTCTCATTCTACTACTTCTCGTTCTGTTTTTTATGAGGATGATTATACGCATTCATGTCATCCCTTTTATGTGCATCCTTCTGATGTTTTAGGGTCTTCATTAGTTTCTGTACATTTTGGTGGTACTGGGTATGGGAGTTGGAGACGAAACCATCCTTGTGGCTTTGTCTGTTAGAAATAAATTGGATTTCATTAATGGATCTTCAGTTAAGCCTCTTGACAGTTCTCCCTTGGCGACATAGTGGTAGAGGTGTAATGATTTGGTCGTCTCTTGGTTAACCAACTCCCTGTCCAAAGACGTTGCTCATAGTGTTGAGTACTCTGAACTTGCCAAAGATATTTGGAGTGAGTTGGAGGAAAGATGTGGTCAAGCAGATGCTGCAAGGGTATTTGAGGTTAAGAAAGAACTTGCTCACATCTCACAAGGGTCACTTGATATTGCTTCTTATTTCAACAAAATCAAGCAATTGTGGGATGAAATTGATGTCTTGTCAATCAGTAGAGTCGGGTTATGTAGCAAATATGCATTCAAATCTGATTATTAGAAAGATGATGATGTTCAAAAGGTGTATCAATTTTTGATGGGTCTCAATGATGTGTATGTGCAAACTAGAAGCAATATATTCATGATTAATCCTTTTCCATCTGTGAGCACTGTCCACAATATGTTTTTTTCCAGATGAGAAGCAGAGGCAGGTTTTTACTTCTCCTCAGTTTCTCCCTACATCTGCCTCTTTCAATGCTGGGGTATCTAAACAAGGCTTTCCTTCCAGAGTTAATTTTGATTCTCAAAGACCCCTTACATGCAAATATTGTAAGAAACCAGGTCACACCATTGACAAGTGCTGCAAACTATATGGGTATCCTTCAAACTTCAAATTTACAAAAAGGCATGGCAGTAGGAAAATTGCAGCTCATGTTGAAGTGAACTCTCCTTGTCCTCCTTATAGTGTGGATTCTAATGTGGTTCCTCATTCTGTCAAGTCATCTAGGTCTGGTAATGTTTCAATGGTTCCTGGTTTGACACAAGATCAATTCTTCCAGCTGATGATGTTACTACAACAGTCCCATGTGTCTCCCGATTCCTCTTCTACTCCCACTCTGATGGCTTCTGCTAACTTTGCTGGTAAGCTGTTATCAGAAAGTATTTTGCTCAAGTCATGCATGCTTTCACAAGTAGATAGTTTTATTTGGATTTAGATTCTGGAGCTTCTGATCACATGACTTCTCATAAGGATTTACTTTTTAATCTGCAAACACTACCTATACCTTGTCTACTTTCTTTACCAAATGGTTACAAAGTCAAAGTTCATTTAGTAGGATCTTTGACTTTGTTTCCAAATTTCAAAATTCATCATGTCCTTTACGTTCCTTTTTTTCAATACAATCTTATTTCAGTTCATAAGCTGTTAAAACAATACAATGAGATTGTTCTGTTTACCAGAACTCTTTGTGCTATACATGCCCTTTCTCTGAAGATGCCTCTGGTTCTTAGTAAACTGGATCACAATCTCTACAAGTTGTTACTTCCTCATGTTTCTTCTCCCAGTACCGCATCTAGTTACTCTTCTAGTGTTACTTCCCGTGTTATTCGCCCTGTTATTTCCCCTGTCTATGTTTTCCCAGAGATACAAGCAAATGCAAAGAGTGTAAATATTGCTGATGTTGATGAAACACATGTAAATATTGATGCAATTATTAATTATATCAATAAAATGGATGTGGTTTGGCATTATAGGCTTGGGCATATTCCTTTTTCTAGAATGAAACATATCTATGTGCTTGGTTCTCAGTTATCTTCCAAACAATCCTTTTCTTGCCCAATATGTCCACTCTCTAGACAAACAAGATTACAATTTCCTGATAGTAGTATACAGTCCATAAAGCCTTTTTAGTTGATCCACATTGACACCTGGGGTCCATATTACTCTCCTACCTATACTGGCTCCAAATACTTCATGACCATTGTTGATGATTTTTCAAGAGCCACTTGGACCTACCTAATAGGAGCAAAAAGCAATGCTTTTGACCTCTTAAAAGCCTTCATTGCCATGGCTGAAACTCAATTCCAATTGAAAGTCCAACATGTAAGAAGTGATAATGCCTTAGAGTTAGGATCCAACACTCTTGGATCAAAAGAATTTTCTGATAAAGGGATATTGCATCAGACAACATGTCCTCACACTCCACAACAAAATGGAGTTATGGAAAGGAAACACATACATATTTTGTAAACTGCTAGAGCTCTTCTTTTTCAATCTGGCCTTCATCTTAGATTTTGGGGAGACTGCATACTCACAACCACCTATTTGATAAATAGGTTCCCTTCTAGTGTGTTAAAGGACAAGAGTCCCTATGAAATCTTATATAACAAATTCCCCACATACTCAAATATTAGAGCTTTTGACTGCTGATGTTACTCTACTATCCCAAAACCTCATAGGGACAAGTTGAAACCTAGGGCCATTCCTTGTGTGTTTATTGGTTATCCCTTTGGGAATAAAGCCTATAAGTTGTATGATTTACAAAATAAAGTCTGTTTTATCTACAGGGATGTTATATTTCATGAACATCTTTTCCCTTTTTTTTTCAATCTGGATCTACTTCCCCTACTATGTCCAATTTGCCATTTTCTACTTGTTTTGATCACTTTGTCAAGAAGAATTCTTCATTGTTTCATGATATCTTTTACCTTGCTCCATCAGTTGCATCTCATATTTCTCCTCATCCATCTACACCTGCTCCATCTGATTCTGCATCATCTTTTAATAACTCTCTTGCTTCCTCTAACCTTCTTCTTTCTTTCCCTGAATCTGATTTCCCTCATTTAAGGAGATCATCTAGGCCTCACAATCCTCCTTCTTATTTACAGAATTATGTCTACACTCTACCTAATCCTAGCTCCATGTCTGCCAATTCAACTGTTATGTCTACTTTTAGTGAGCATCATGTATTTGAGCCTACTACTTATTCTCAAGAAGCATCTATCCCTGAGTGGCAGAAAGTTACGAGGAAATAGTTTGAGGCATTGAAGACTAATGGTACTTGGGACATAGTTGAGCTACCCAAGGGCAACAAGCCAATTGGCTCCAAATGGGTATACAAAATTAAGTACAAAACTGATGGGAGTATAAAAAGATATAAGGCTAGGCTTGTAGTAAGGGCTGATACACAAGTGGAAGGCATAGACTTCCATAACCTGTAGTTAAAATGTCTAATGCTAAAACTTTAATTGTTGTAGATGTTAAAAGAAATTGGCCACTATTCCAACTATATGTTAATAATGCTTTCTTCCATGGGGACTTAGATGAAGAAGTTTTTATGAAGCTTCCACCTGGTCTTTCAGTATCTATTGTATCTCCTACTTCTATTTCCCTTCCTTTGGTCTGTAAACTTAAAAAATCTTTGTACGGATTGAGACAAGCTTTAAGGCAATGGTATTCCAAGTTATTTCAATCTTTGTCTTCTAGAGTTTATGAGCACTCATTCAATGACTATTCACTTTTTACTAAGGGTTCTGGTGATGCCTTGGTACTCTTAGTGGTATATGTTGATGATATCATCATCACTGGTACAGATCTGTGTGGGATTGTTAATGTGAAAACTTCCTCCATGATCAATTTAAGATTAAAGATTTAGGCCATCTTAACTATTTTCTAGGTATTGAAGTGTTGTATTCTGAGGTCGGGTGTTGCTATATCAGAAAAGGTTTGTGCATGATCTTCTCAAAGAGTTCCACTCCTATGATTGTTCTTCTGTGATATCCCCTCTTGAGATGCATGACAAGCTGCAGGCTGATCATGGTGATCCCCTGCTCAATCCTGAGACTTATAGGTGTTTAGTGGGTAAACTCAATTCCTTATCCCATACCAGACCTGACATTTGCTTTGCAGTGCAACATTTAAGTCAGTTTATACAAAGGCCTTGCCTTCCTCACATGCAGGTTGCTTTACGATTGCTTAGGTATCTCAAGGGTACCCTTGATTTTGTGATCTTCTGTAATAATTCTCTTGATATTTCTCTTAGTGTCTATTGTGATAATGATTGGGGATCTTGCCGGACAGTAGGAAGTCCATCAGTGGGTTTTGCATTTTATTAGGGGGTTGTCTAGTTGGCTGGAAGTCGAAGCAGAAATTTGTGGTCTCCTTATCATCTGCAGAAGCTGAATACAGGTCTATGAGTAAGACCGCTGCTGAGATCACTTGGGTTTGCAGACTTCTTTATGATTTTAGTGTTTTTTTCTCCTGCTAGTTTGTTTTGTGATAACCAGGCAGCCGTCCACATTGCAAATAATCCTGTCTTCCGTGAGCGCACCAAACACATTGAATTGGATTGCCATGTTGTTCGCACCAAGTTGAATGAAGGCCACAACTTCTTCACACTTCCAGTGCCAATCAGCTTGCTGATATGTTCACTAAACCGTTGGGGAGAGCTGTTCATCATCTGCATCTTCGCAAGTTGGGGGTTATCTCATCCTCGAACTTGCAAAGGGGTGTTGAGATACAAGCAAATGATATTACTTAGCCACTTGGGCCACTTTCTTTCTTTTACTATTGGGCTTAGAAGCCCACAATGTATTTATTTTAGGGAAACTTACACAAATGTCCCAAAAAGTCTCAATTTACCAACCTTTGGCCATTAGTCATAAACTTACCAAAACCAGCCAAGCATATACAAAAATTGGAAAACCAAATAAATAAGGTTCTTTCTCTCAAAGAATCACATGTAAAAATCTCCTTCCATATTTTTAAGCGTGGTTAGCAACATTAGATGCAAGACGGAAAGGAAATTTCATAGATGATGTAGCAAATAAGGTGATGAAATATACAAAACCATATAATATTCCAAAAATCTAAACAAAAAAGAAACTTTTTCAATGGGTATAGTTGAAAATCATTGAAATCATATAGATAAGTCAATAAAAATTTGACGAAGATTGGAGGTGATTTGGACTGGTTTTGTATCAAAATTCGTAACTAATTCTTTTGCGACACATGTATCAAACATGTATCTCACACACATATATACATGTGATACAAAATTGATACAAATATGATACATATGTGATACACAAATGATACACAGTGTGATACACACATCATTATTTTTCATGTTCAGTTTTTACTTCAAATGTTCAATTCAAACCACCTCAAAACTTCACCAAATCATCTCAAAACTGATATTCAAGCTCCATAAGATGTACCCAATATATTCTAATAACACCCACTCAAAAGAAAACAAAAATTTGACATTTTTTCGCAACAAATAGCTAATTGGATAATATTAATAATATTTGGCTAATGTTAGTAATATTTTATGAATTGGCCATTTTTTGTAATGAGCTACTTATAAATGGACATAGATGGTAATTTCCCTTTAATTTATTTGTAGTGTAATTAGTGTGTCGGCCCATTTTATAGATAGAGAGAACAATACATTTGTACAACTAGATTTTCATTTTGGGTTAAATGACAAAATGGAAAACCTAGAAGCTTCCGTCTCTCACTCTAACCTCACCATAAACTCAGATAAAACTTCCACGATTTGCGCGTCAATCAAGTTTTAATAAAAAGCATGACTAAGATTCGAGAATAAATCGTAGACCTGGCAAGTGCGACAACGGAATTGGCATGTGCAAATTGCGCAAAAGCCTAAACCCACACAGTATGAGTGTGGTCCAACCAACATTGATGATAGATGTGCAAGTTCACTGCCAAGACCCCAAATCCTAAACCGGCCGTGATGGAGCCTATCGTGGAACTAGGCTAGCTAACAATCACATATTTACATTTTTCTTTTTCAAAATTTCCCAAATCATTAACAACATTTCATAAAACGTATAAAATCTTTAAATTTTTTAAGCAAAACAAACAAGCTAAACAATCTACAACCATTCCCAAGATCCGGAGCCAACAGGTCATGAGCATCTAAGAATACTACCAAGAATACTACTGTCACAATACATAAATCTCGGAATGAAGAACTAAGTACAAAACAAGAAAGGGGAAGGCAGAAATGTTGTGGACGCTGACAGCTACCTCAATGTCCCGACTCCGGCTCCGCGAGTAATAAGATGGCTAACGCCGATCTCAACACCTGAATCTGAACACAGAAGCGCAAGGAGTAATGATGAGTACACCAACTCAGTAGTAATGAAAATAAATCAGGTCTTGAGCAGTAAGAAACACACAGAATCAAATCATCTAGTCACAATAAAATAACCTTTCTTTCAACCAGTGTATACAACAAATTAGTACGCCTTAAAAGCCAATTTCACTAAAACTCTTTTGAAAGATTGTAATTTCCAATGACTTCAGTAAAATACCCAAGAAGTATTAGTTTAAAGATGAAATGAATCGTAAATAGTCACTCAATGAAACAAGTATCATAAACCGCCCCTCGGGAAAATGACCACTCAGAATCAGTCACTCATCATACCTCACAATCACTTAGCATCAGCCCCTCGGGCAACCTCACTGTCACTCATGCCTCCCTATCACTCATCACTCGACACTCGACACTCGCACGCAGTAGGTACTTGCACTCACTGGGGGTGTACAGACTCCGGAGGGGCTCCTACAGCCCAAGCGCTAAAGTCAAGCCAAATCATGGCATCAAACCACTATCAAGAACTCAGCCTATCATAAACATGATGCGGCGTGCAACCCGATCCAATCATATCCTCACAATCAGGTCCTCAGCCTCACTCAGTCAGAAACATGATGCGGCGTACAGCCTGATCCAATATCATATCCTCAAAATCAAGCCCTCAGCCTCACTGAGTTAGAAACATCTCAAAAGCCACTCGAGGTATCAGTAAAATGGGGTACTCGACCCAAAATATCATTTTATATCTCAAAATAGTGTAAATAAGACTGAGTTTTGAAATTAGTTAAGCTTAATATGACTGAGTATAAATCATAAGTTAACACAGTGAGGAAAAATAGTAAACATCCCCCAAATGGTCTAAACAGGTCGGCACAAGGCCCCAAACATGGCATACAACCCAAATGTGATGACCCAAAAGGTCATCCTATGTAAATTTAACTGAAATTGTGTTTCGAGGCCCCGAGGGCCTCCGTTAATCGCACCTCGATGTGTGTGCGCAGCCCTGGCGCGTAGCTGGCCTTTATGTGGAAATTTGATAAAAAGTTGAATTTATGATAATTAATTGAATAAAGTTGACTTTGGTCAACATTTTTGGTAAATAGACCCGGACCCGCGATTTGATGGTCCCGGAGGGTACGTAGGAAAATATGGGACTTAGGCGTATGCCCAGAGTCGAATTCCGAGGTCCCAAGTCCGAGAAATGAATTTTCAAATGAACTTTGATGTGAAAACTGCGTTACTGGGCCCGTATCATGGTTCCGGAACGCGGAACAGGTTTAATATGGTTATTATGAGTTGTCTGTAAAATTTGGTAAGAAACGAACTTGGTTTGACGTGTTTCGGATAAAAAACGGGAAATTTAGAAGTTTGAGAAAATTCTATAGATTTTGGAGGTTAATTCATAGTTTTTGATGTTACTTTGGTGGTCTAATTAATCGAACAAGTCCGTAGGATGCTTATGAGGGTGTGTGTGTATTTGGTTTTGAGCTCCGAGGGCTCGGGGGTGTTTCGGGTAGGTGTTCGGAGTGTTTGGACTCAAGGAAACACTGCTGGTGCACCAGTTCTGGTGTGCCCGCACCTGCGAGCCTACGGCCGCAGGTGCGAGACCACAGGCGCGAAGTTTTGTCCACAGGTGAGGTCCCTAGCAGATGCGGACTATATTCTGCAGGAGCGGTCCGGTAGGAGCGGGTAAGATTTTGCAGGTGCGATCCCTTTTCCGCACCTGCGAGATCACATGTGCGATCCCTTTTCCGCACCTGCGAGATTGCAGGTGCGACCAAAGCACCGCAGGTGCGAGAGTCGAGCAGTGAAGTTCTTTTAAAAACAATTTCAGACGTTCTTCTTCAAACGTTTTCTCAAATAATAGAAGGCTTAGGGCGATTGTTTCAAGAGATTTTCTTCCCAAATTGTAGGTAAGTGTTCACTAGTTGATTTCCTTCAACTTTTTAACGTTTTTCATCAATTATCACCAAGAATCCTAGGGTTTTCAAAGGTAGAAATTAAGGGTTTTGGGTAGAGTTAGGACTTTTGGAATTTTTGGGAATTCAACCTCGTTTTAGGGTCGGAATTTAAAACAAATTGTATATTCGGGCTCGTGGGGGAATGCGTTATCGGGTTTTGGTCCGAACCTCGAGTTTGGACCAAGCGGGCCCGGGGTCGAATTTTGGTATTTTTGGAAGAATGATGGGAAATGTATAATTAGGCTTTGGAATTGGTTTATTGAGTAATTATTGATGTTAATAAGCCAATTATGTCTAGATATTATTGTTTCAGCGTTGGATTCGAGAGGAAAGGCGGTGATTGAGGCTTGACTTGCATTTTTGGAGCCGAGGTAAGTGTTTTGCATAACCTTAGCTTGAGGGAATAGATGTAGAGTCTAAATTTCTACGTGTATTTCATGTCCAACGTATAGGTAAGGTGATGAGTACCTATGTGTTGTGGTCAAGCATGCCCGTGAGTCAAATGTGATGATTTGTACCGTGTTCTTGATATTCTTTGTGTTATGAGTAATTGGTTATTTAGAAGTGATACGTTGAGGTTGTTTCATGACTTGGGAAGTTATTGATTAATTGTTCAGTTGAGGATTATTATTGTTGAAATTATACCTCTGAGTGAGATTGGTTATAGCTGAGTCCCTTGTCGGGATGATAGAATTCCATTGATTATTTCTATACATTTGAGCTTTCTTATTATTAAATTTCATATCAAATTGTTGTTTTTATATACATTATGCACGAGGGGATATTCCGTGCCGAGTGTTTATTATTTATGCAAGAGGGGACATTCCGTCTTGAGTGATTTTTATTTATGCACGAGGGTACATTGAGCGACTGTGAGATTATGCACGAGGGGACATTACGTACCGAGTGACTTTATTATCAATGCACGAGGTGACATTCTGTGCCGAGCGACTTTATTATTTATGCACGAGGGGACATTCCCCGCCGAGTGATTGTGAGGCTATGCACGAGGGGACATGTCATGCCTTTTGCTTCTTATTTACCTGTTTCGAGATGTTAGTTTCTGTCTTACTTCTACATCCCAGTTATTATCTCATTCTTCTGTTTTGGTAATTTATTGCCACTATATCCCCAGCATGTTTTTCCCCGCAACTGTGTTCCTGTTTATTTTCTTGTTATATTATTGAACTGTACAGGTATTAATTGCGGTCGTGTCCTAGCCTCGTCACTACTTCGCCGAGATTAGGCTCGGCACTTACCCAGTACATGGTGTTGGTTGTACTGATGCTACACCTGCACTTTTTTATGTTGTGCAGATTACACAGCCGGATCCAGCGGACATTGACGGAGGGAGTATCCTTCAGTCCATTCAGGAGACATCGAGGTAGTCCTGCAGACGTTCGTGGGCCTTGGCGTCACCTTCTATCCTTCTCCTTCATTTCTATCTTATTTTTATAGTTCAAAGGCAGTTATATGTATTTATTTTTCAGACCCTTGTATTTAGTAATCTCATAGACTGTTCGTGAGTTAGTGACACCAGTTCTGGGTTAAATTTACCGGATTTTTTTCGAAGCTTGTTATATAGTTGTGAAATTAGTTAACTTTCATATTGTTAACCACAGTTGTCTTAGTTATCCTGTTCTTTTTAACTGTTAATGAGTATATTTATTCAAAACGTTGGCTTGTCTAGCGGGTTCAACGTTAGGCGCCATCACGGCCTGAAGGTGCGATTTCGGGTCGTGACAAGTTGGTATCAGAGCTCTAGGTTGCTTAGGTCTCACAACTCACGGACAAACTTGATAGAGTCTGAGGGATCAGTACGGAGACGTTTGTACTTATCCCCTAGAGGCTACAAAGTTTGGAATGACTTCATACCTTTTCTTCTCTGTCGTGCGACTTGAATTCAAAATGCTAATTGAATTTATATTCTATTCTCTCGCAGATGGCGAGGACGCATGCTTCCCCAGGTTCCGATCGGCAGCCCGATACTCCTGTCGCAGCTCCTACGAGGGGCCGAGGCCGTGATAGAGGCCGAGGCCGGGGCAGGGCTTAGCCCCGAGCAGCAACCCCAGTAGAGGATCCTTAGGTTGAGTTCACCTAGGAGATTCCCGCTCAGACAGTCCCAGTTGGACCAGCTCAGGTCCCAGAGGGGTTCATTACTACCCCGGTGCTTCAGTACGCTCTAGTCCGCTTAGTGGGACTCATGGAGAGTGTGGCTCAGGCCGGTCTTCTTCCTACTGCACCAGCTGTCTCTCAGGCTGGGGGAGGGACCCAGACTCCTGCTACTCGTACATCGGAGCAGTTAGATCCTCAGTTTCAGACTCTGGCACCTCAGACGGCCAGAGTAGCTCAGCCGGGTATTGTGGCACCGGCAGTTGAGGGAACATCTATGTCAGCATATGCTCTATGGATATTGGATAGATTCACCAAGTTATTCCCTACTACTTTCACTAGCGCACCATAAGAGGATCCCCGGGATTATTTGGACAGTTGTTATGAGGTTCTTCGGAACATGGGCATAGTGGAGTCCCATGGAGTTGACTTTTCCAAATTTCGTCTTTCTGGCACCGCCAAGACTTGGTGGAGAGATTTCTGCTTGACCATACCAGCTGGATCTGCACCTCTGACTTGGGCTCAATTCTCCGAGTTATTCTTGGGGAAGTTTCTTCCGGTTACTCAGAGAGAGGATCTTCGGAGGAAGTTTGAGCGTCTCTAGCAAGGCTTCAAGTCTGTCACTCAGTCCGAGACCAGGTTCATTACTCTAGCCAGAAATGCTATTATGATACTCCCCACGGATCGAGAGAGTGAGGAGGTTTATTGAGGGTTTGGACCAGCCTATCAGACTTCAGATGGCCAGGGAGATGGGTACTGATATCTCCTTTAAGGATGCAGCCGATGTGGCCAGGCGCATTGAGATGGTATTATCGCAGGGTAGTGGTCAGGGGGCTGACAAGAGACCTCATCATTTCGGCCGATTCAGTGGTGCCTCATCTGGAGGCAGAGATTCCTTTGGCAGAGGTCATCCCCCTAGGCCTTATCAGTCGTCACTCCAGGTATCCCGCAGTGCACCTTCAGCTCCCATCGGTGCACCGTCGATTCAAAGCTTTCAGGGTGATCATTCTGGTCGTCAGGGACAATTCCAGGGTCAGTACTCTCAGCAGCCGAGGTCGTGCTTCACTTGTGGTGGTATGGGGCATATTTCTAGGTTTTGCCCCCGAGGCTTTGGTGGTTCTCAGTATCAGGGTTCCCGTGCCATGTTTCCCACATCAGGTGCACCCTCACCCCCTCAGCCAGCTAGGGGTGGTCGTGGTGCCAGAGGTGGAGGTCAGACTCATAGAGGTGGAGGACAGGCCACGAGAGGTAGAGGTCAGTCCGCAGTAGGTCGACCTAGAGATGTTCAGGTTGGAAGGGCTCCGTCCCGATGCTATGTTATTACAGCCAGGCCTGAGGCTGAGGCCTCTGACGCAGTTATCACAGGTACGGTTTCAGTTTGCACCCGAGATGCTTCGGTGTTATTCGATCCGGGTTCTACTTTCTCTTATGTGTCTTCTTATTTTTCCCCTTATTTGAGCATGCCCCGTGATTCCCTGAGTTCTCCTGTATATGTGTCTACCCCGGTGGTTGATTCTATAGTGGTAGATCGAGTCTACCGTACTTGCTTAGTAGTTTTTGGTGGTATGGAGACTCGGGTTGACCTTTTGCTTCTGGATATGGTTGACTTTGAGGTTATATTGGGGATGGATTGGCTATCTCCCTATCATGCTATTCTGTACTGTCATGCCAAGACAGTGACCTTAGCCTTACCAGGAGTACCTCGTTTGGAGTGGAGAGGGACTCCTAGTCATTCTTCTGGTAGAGTTATTTCTTATATGTAGGCTCGACGCATGGTCGAGAAGGGTTGTCTGGCCTATTTGGCCTATGTTCATGATTCCAGTGCCGAGGTTCCCTCTATGGAGTCTGTGCTCGTGGTTCGTGGTATTCCAGAGGTATTCCCTGCTGACCTGCCGGGTATGCCACCCGACAGGGATATTGACTTTTGCATTGATTTGGCTCCGGGCACTCAGCCCATTTCTACTCCGCCGTATCGTATGGCCCCGCCAGAGTTGAAGGAATTAAAGGAGCAGTTGCAGGATTTGTTGGATAAAGGCTTCATTAGGCCTAGTGTTTCTCCTTGGGGTGCTCCAATGCTGTTTATTAAGAAGAAAGATTTCTTAATGAGGATATGTATTGACTACCGACAACTGAATAAGATTACTATCAAGAATAAGTATCCTTTGCCGAGGATTGATGATCTATTTGACCAGCTTCAGGGTGATACAGTGTTTTCCAAGATAGACTTGAGATCAGGTTTCATCAGCTGAGGATTAGGACGTCTGATGTCCCTAAGACGGCCTTTCGCACTCGTTATGGGCATTATGAGTTCTTGGTGATGTCATTTGGGTTGACCAATGCCCCCGCTGCTTTCATGGAGTTGATGAACCGTGTGTTCAGGCCATATTTGGAATCATTTGTGATTGTGTTTATTCATGATATCTTGATTTACTCCCGCAGCCGATAGGAGCATGAGCAGCACCTTCGAGTCGTCCTCCAGACTTTGAGGGATAGGCAGTTGTATTCCAAATTTTCTAAGTGTGAGTTCTGGTTGAGTTCAGTGGTATTTGTGGGCCATGTTGTGTCGGCAGAGGGTATTCAGGTGGATCCCAAGAAGATTTCAGCAGTCAGAGATTGGCATAGACCCACTTCAGCTACAGAGATTTGGAGCTTCTTGGGCTTAGCAGGTTATTATCGCCGATTTGTGGAGGGCTTTTCATCTATAGCAGCCCCAATGACCAGGTTGACCTAGAAGGGTGCCCAGTTCAAGTGGTCGGATGAGTGTGAGGCGAGCTTTCATAAGCTCAAGACAGCCTTGACCACGGCACCGGTGTTAGTGTTGCCACAGGTTCAGGACCATATACCGTGTATTGTGATGCTTCACGGGTTGGGCTTGGTGCAGTGTTGATGCAGGGTGGCAAGGTCATAGCCTATGTTTCTCGTCAGTTGAAGGTTCATGAGAAGAACTATCCCATCCATGATTTGGAGTTAGCAGCTATTGTTCATGCATTGAAGATCTGGAGGCATTACTTGTATGGTGTCCCATGTGAGGTGTTCACGAATCACAAGAGCTTACAATATCTGTTCAAGCAAAAAGAGTTGAACATGAGGCAGATAAGGTGGTTAGAGTTGTTAAAGGACTATGATATTACCATTCTTTATCATCCGGGGAAGGCCAATATGGTGGCCGATGCTTTGAGCCGGAAGTCAGCCAGTATGGGTAGTCTTGCTTATTTATCAGTCGGAGAACGACCTCTTGCTTTTGATGTTCAGGCTTTAGCCAACCGATTTGTGAGATTGGAGGTTTCTGAGACTGGCGGTGTTTTGGCCCATACCGTGGCCCGTTCTTCATTGTATGATCGTATTCGGGCCAGGCAGTATGATGATCGCCATTTATGTGTTCTTAAAGATACAGTCTGTCACGGAGGTGCCAAGTAGGTTACGATTGATGATGAGGGAGTTTTGAGGATGCAGAGGCGTAGTTGTGTACCTGATGTTGATGGAATTCGTGAGTTGATATTGCAAGAGGCCCATAGTTCCCGGTATTCCATTCATCCGGGCGCCGCAAAGATGTACCAGGACTTGCGGCAACATCATTAGTGGCAGAGGATGAAGAAGGATATTGTAGCTTATGTAGCTCGGTGCCTGAACTGTCAGCAGGTTAAGTACGAGCACCAGAGACCCGGTGGTTTGATGCAGCAGATTCAGCTTCCCGAGTGGAAGTGGGAGTGTATCACCATGGATTTTGTAGTGGGACTCCCATGGACTCAGAGGATGTTTGATGCAGTGTGGGTTATTGTGGATAGGCTGACCAAGTCGGCACACTTCATACCCGTATCAGTTTCGTATTCAGCAAAGAAATTGGCAAGGATATATATGAAGGAGATTGTTAGATTGCATGGGGTGCCAATATCCATTATATCCGACCGAGGTACTCAGTTTACCTCCCATTCTGGAGGGTATTTCAGCGAGAGTTGGGCACACAGATTGAGTTGAGCACAACATTTCATCCTCAGACAGACGGGCAGTCTGAGCGTACTATTCAGATTTTGGAGAATATGTTGTGGGCTTGTGTCATTGACTTTGGTGGTTCATGGGACCGGTTCTTGCCATTAGATGAGTTTGCCTACAACAACAGATAACAGTCGAGCATTCATATGGCTATGTATGAGGCGTTGAATGGTAGGCGGTGTCGGTCCCCAGTTGGATGGTTTGAGCCGGGAGAGGCTAGATTGTTGGGTTCTGAGTTAGTCCAGGATGCCTTGGACAAGGTGAAGATCATTCAGGATAGACTTCATACAGCTCAGTCCACCCAGAAGAGTTATGCGGATCGTAGAGTTCGAGATTTGGCATTTATGATAGGAGACCGGATATTTCTTCGGGTGTCGCCCATGAAGGGCGTGATGAGGTTCGGAAAGAAGGGCAAGTTGAGCCCTAGGTATATTGGTCCATTTGAGATTTTGGATAAGATGGGAGAGGTGGCCTACAGACTTGCCTTTCCACCGAGTTTATCAGCCGTGCACCCAGCGTTTCATGTGTCTATGCTCCGGAGGTATATTGCGGATCCATCTCATGTACTTGACTTCAGCGGTGTCCAGTTGGACAAGGATTTGACTTATGAGGAGGAGCCGGTAGCCATATTAGCTTGGCAGGTTCGTCAGTTGAGATCGAAGTGTTATCCTTCGGTTCGTGTTCAGTGGAGGGGTCAGCCTGTTGAGGCGGCTACCTAGGAGTCCGATATGTGGAGCCGATATCCCCATATTTTCCCCGATTCAGGTACCTTTCTATGTCCATTCGAGGATGAATGTTTGTTTTAGAGGTGGAGATTGTGATGACCCAAAAGGTTATCCTGTGTAAATTTAACTGAAATTGTGTTTCGAGGCCCCGAGGGCCTTCGTTAATCTCACCTCGATGTGCGTGCGCAGCCCGGGCGCGTAGCCGGGAAGCCTTTATGTGGAAATTTGATAAAAAATTAGAATTTATGATAATTAATTGAATAAAGTTGACTCTGGTCAACATTTTTGGTAAACAGACCCGGACCCGCGATTTGACGGTCCCAAAGGGTCCGTAGGAAAATATGGGACTTGGGCGTATGCCTGGAGTTGAATTCCGAGGTCCCAAGTCCGAGAAATGAATTTTGAAAGAATATTGTTTTCTGAAAATAATAAAGGCTTTTAAAAATGAACATTGATGTGAAAACAATGTTACCGGGCCCATATCATGGTTCCGGAGCCCGGAACATGTTTAATATGGTTATTATGAGTTGTCTGTAAACTTTGGTAAGAAACGAACTTGGTTTGACGTGTTTCAGATCAAAAATATGAAATTTAGAAGTTTATGAAGTTTGAGAAAATTCTATAGATTTTGGAGGTTAATTCATAGTTTTTGATGTTACTTTGGTGGTCTAATTACTCGAACAAGTCCGTAGGATGCTTATGAGGGTGTGTGTTTATTTGGTTTTGAGCCCCAAGGGCTCGGGGGTGTTTCGGGTAGGTTTTCGGAGTGTTTGGACTCAAGGAAACACTGTTGGTGCACCAGTTCTGGTGTGGCCGCACCTGCGAGCCTAGGGCCGCAGGGCAAGACCGCAGGTGCGTTCCCTCTCGCAGATGCAGACTATTTTCCACAGGAGCGGTCCCGCAAAGGCGAGTAAGATTTCGCAGGTGCGGCCCCCGGTGGGCCTGGCCATTTTCTGCAGGTGCGATCCCTTTTCCGCACCTGCGAGATCGCAGGTGCGAGCGTCGAGCAGTGAAGTTCTTTTAAAAACAATTTCAACCGTTCTTCTTCAAACTTTTTCTCAAAAAATAGAAGGCGTAGGGCAATTGATTTTCTTCCCAAATCGTAGGTAAGTGTTCACTAATTGATTTCCTTCAACTTTTTAACGTTTTTCATCAATTATCACCAAGAATCCTAGGGTTTTCAAAGGTAGAAATTGGGGGTTTTGGGTAGAGTTAGGGCTTTTGGAATTTTTGGGAATTCAACCTCGTTTTGGGGTCGGATTTCAAAACAAATTGTATATTCGGGCTCGTGGGGGAATGCGTTATCATGTTTTGGTCCGAACCTCGAGTTTGGACCAAGCGGGCCTAGGGTCGAATTTTGGTATTTTGGGAAGAATGATGGGAAATGTATAATTAGGCTTTGGAATTGGTTTATTAAGTAATTATTGGTGTTAATAATCTAATTATGTCTAGATATTATCGTTTCGGAGTTGGATTTGAGAGGAAAGGCAGTGATTGAGGCTTGACTTGCATTTTTGGAGCCGAGGTAAGTATTTTGCATAACCTTAGCTTGAAGGAATAGGTATAGAGTCTAAATTGCTACATGTATTTCATGTCCAACGAATAGGTAATGTGACGAGTACCTATGTGTTGTGGTCAAGCATGCTCGTGAGTCAAATGTGATGATTTATACCGTGTTCTTGATATTCTCTGTGTTATGAGTAATTGGTTATTTAGAAGTGATACGTTGAGGTTGTTTCATGACTTGGTAAGTTATTGATTAATTGTTCAGTTGAGGATTATTATTGTTGAAATTATACCTCTGAGTGAGATTGGTTATAGCTGAGTCCCTTGCCGGGACGATAGAATTTCATTGATTATTTCTGTACATTTGAGCTTTCTTATTGTTAAATTTCATATCAAATTGTCGTTTTTATATACATTATGCACGAGGGGACATTCCGTGCCGAGTGTTTATTATTTATGCACGAGGGGACATTCCGTGCCGAGTGATTGTTATTTATGCACGAGGGGACATTCTGTGCCGAGCGACTGTGAGATTATGCACGAGGGGACATTCCGTGCCGAGTGACTTTATTATCTGTGCACGAGGGGACATTCCGTGCCGAGCGACTATGAGATTATGCACGAGGGGACATTCCGTGCCGAGTGACTTTATTATCTATGCACGAGGGGACATTCCGTGCCGAGCGACTTTATTATTTATGCACGAGGGGACATTCTGTGCCGAGTGATTGTGAGGCTATGCACGAGGGGACATGCCGTGCCTTTTGCTGCTTATTTACCTGTTTCGAGATGTTAATTCCTGTCTGACTTATACATTCCAGTTATTATCGTATTCTGCTGTTTTGGTAATTTATTGCCCCTATATCCCCAACATGTGTTTTCCCCGCAACTGTATTCCTGTTTATTTTCCTGTTATATTATTGAACTATACATGTATTAATTGCGGTCGTGTCCTAGACTCGTCACTACTTCGCCGAGGTTAGGCTCGGCACTTACTCAGTACATGGGGTCGGTTGTACTGATGCTACACCTGCACTTCTTTATGTTGTGCAGATTACACAGTCGGACCCAACGGACATTGGCGGAGGGAGTGTCCTTCAGTCCATTCAGGAGTCATCGAGGTAGTTCCGCAGATGTTCGTGGGCCTTGGCGTCACCTTCTATTCTCCTCCTTCATTTCTGTCTTATTTTTATAGTTCAAAGACAATTATATGTATTTATTTTTCAGACCCTTGTATTTAGTAATCTCATAGACAGTTCATGAGTTAGTGACACCAGTTCTGGGTTAAATTTACGGGATTTATTTTGAAGCTTGTTATATAGTTCTGAAATTAGTTACCTTTCATATTGTTAACCACAGTTGCCTTAGTTATCCTGTTCTTTTTAACTGTTAATGAGTTTATTTATTCAAAACGTTTTCTTGTCTAGCGGGTTCAACGTTAGGCTCCATCACGACCTGAAGGTGAAATTTTGGGTCGTGACACCAAATATATCAAAAGCATAAAAATACTATTTATCATGTGATTTAAAAGCGGTTACGCAACTTAATAGTTGCCTCGGGAAGAACCAATTTCAAATTCCCCAATCGGTACACGCCACACACTCATCATACGGTGTGTGCGTCATAAACTACTAAGAAATGAATAACAAGGCAGAAATAGGAATTACGGTGTGAATTCTATGGAACGACCGACCGGGTCGTTACATTCTCCCCCACTTAAACATACGTTCGTCCTCGAACGTGCCTAGAGTTGTTCCAACACCACCAAAATTGTCGTATAACTTACCATGCACATATCCGGAGGTGATCCCACGTCACCCTACCCCATATAGGTCCAATAGCACCACACAGTTGATATTTCGAAATCCAATCCTGACCCATAAACCTTGGAACCAAGTTTCCACTTCTGAAATAATTTGCAAGATCAAATTTCCACGACTATAAGCTAAAATAGTCTGAACACGCTGTATCAAGCCATATCCGTAACCCAAGATGAAATCACATAATATACCGCATGACTCGACCACCCATAGCGATAACTCCTAATCACAATAGCTGCTCAAAACAACCCAATACCGGTACATATCCTCCTATCAAGCAATGCCTCGCTCTAACACTTCCATATACTGCCGATGATCAAAGAACGCGTAGAAGCCAACAACCATTCGTCTGGTCAGCATCAATACCATCCAGAGCCATAACATGTGCAACTCGTGCACTCAATAACAACATCCTAAGAGCTCAATTCATAAAATAAAGAAGACTCACACGAGAGGACTATCCTTCCACTAACACTTACCATTACCACATCATGCTAAAATCTTGGCACACATCGTAAAATCAGAACGCTCGAATCTGACACCAAGGAGCTTCCTCTACCTAACTCCGCTACAATGCGTGATCTCATCCAAGCGCTCGTCCACATGAAATACTTCAAGCCACCTTGCCCAAAATCAGTAACTATGCGCAATTCGACATCAAGTACTCAAAGTGCATTGCCATAACCACGGGAAAATCGGACGATACCATGCCACCCGAACCAGAAAGAACATAACCAACCCGTCTCAAACCTCCAACACCCAATTACTTACCTTACTCAAATCTCACTATAAAGCCCCGATAGAACTGCACCCTATGCACATATAACCAACGATCACAACTCCTCGAAACACCGAAAGGTAACTCATAGATCACTCCAAAGCACGAATATGCTCAATGATAATCGAATGGTACATCCCTCAACAATAGGAATTCGGAGTCAAAAGTTCCGACTCGGTGCAGAACACACACACCCATACTGGCCTACCAATAACTCTAAGTCAACTCTGGTCACCCATAACAGGTAGATAACTCTCTGAAAGTTCATAATGACTGAATCATGGCATATACTAACACCTGACTAGCTTTGCTCGCATCCTCATAGTTCACAACCACAAAAAAATCTATTTATGAGACTCCCAGTCTCGAAGTCCATGAAGCGCACCAATTACCATATATGATCCCAATTCCACCACTCGAATATATAACATGTCTCTAATACTCAGTCATTCCATGAGGAATGCCCCCATAATTATTCTGTGTCACAAAGCAACCTTGAATATCCGCAATCGATCCAATAAGAGAGCGTTGCCATTCCAATGAAGCACCCTTAACTCAAACACATTGACTTCTTTGAAAGGTATACCTTCATCAAGCCACCCAATAGTGGTATCCTTTACCTAGTCATCTAAAATTGCCAGTGTTGACCTTCCTTCCAGAACTGAACCGTGACCTCACATATGTCGACCTCTATTATACACAAAATACCGCATACGCCATGCCATCCTAAGATAAGTATGAGAACTTCATGCTCCTTTCCGAGCCACAAACAACTATGTACCCAACTAGCCAAGAACTTTCCATAGATCCCATTTAGAAGCAAAATCACTATACATCCCATGGCCCCCATGCCAGTAGAAAATATACATCTCTAACTGTGGTAGAAACCATCAAGAACTCTCCGCATCCCGTTTGTACAACACCAAACTGTCAGGACTGAATCCTTCTAACTCAACCAAGCTACGCATGCCACCAAATCCCAAGAGAATTGCTATGAGCACCTGTAATAACTCATTACCTCATAAACACCCAATGAACTAATCCTATCCCTTATCAAGCCGATCCGACCTACTACCAAGCCGTCCTATGTCTTCAAGTTCCTTCTAACTTACCTTCAAATTGATACTTCTTCCTGCCATAATACCACAATTCTCAATCCAGACTCACCGCACGAAACCCGAGTATAAAATATATCGTCTAAGAGTCATAAGCCGTTGAATACTCTCTCAATTATCCCCAAAAGCACCAAATTAGAAATACTTACCCTGAAGAGACTTCCTGCGAATTTAAGGTCATTACCTTCACCTTCCTGATACTGATATGTAAAATCCATGATAAGGTAGAAATTCCACAAGTCTTGACGCCCTCCAACGTAAATCTCAGTTTCTAGCAGTATATACCTCTTGAAGATTCCCATTTGTTACGTATAACCTTGAATCCATCAGAGCCATTCTCGAGAGTTCACCACTCTACGCAATTTCAATTACACTAACCAAGTAAACAGAACGACCTGACCCCGCTTGCAAACCACATACTAAGAAAGTAATCCACACAATTGAAGCAACATGCAACTCATACACTACACACACTACACTTACCAGTACAATTCAATCATTCAATAAATTCCGTTTACCCATAGAGTACATTCAACCTATATCGAAGAATTTCCATTACTCTAGTCATTCCCAGACTCCACCTCCGCAGGTCATAACTGATTCATCAATATACCTCGAACCAAAACCAATACAACACATAATCGTGTAATCAACTTATCATTAGCGGACTCCCCCACTTGGCTCAAAGCCAAAGATCAAGACACACAATAACTCACGATGCCCATACGCTATCAATTCCACCATATTATGGTGAGATTCAACTAAATCCTTCATAAGCTCATATGACCAAAACCATCTAACCGTCAAATCGAATGCAAATCTCGCATCCACCATTGTAATGGTCATGCCAACTCCCACAAGAGATCTAAACTCAAAGTACAACATACCTCATTTACGGGTAGAGAGAACTTACTACAGATAAACATAAGGGTCACACACCTCAGGACAACCCGTAGGAGATACCCCTGCCTGCTTAACCTCAAAATGATATCTTTTTATACACTTTCTAAAATCATAGCTATCACGCAATCACTATACCTTCCTGCATTAAAACACAGCCAATGTCTATCCTCGAGGCATCAAGATACGCGGTATAAGAACCTGAAGACGATGGCAAAACTAACACTAGAGCTGGGGTCCAAGAAATCTTGAGCTTCTGGAAGCTCTACCCCACTCATCTGACCACATGGATACCTTCACTAGACACCACGTGTCCCAAGAATGCCACTGAACTGAGCCAAAATTTACACTTGGGGAACTTTGCTTAGGGAGTCCTCCCTATATCCTTGTAATACCATCATCAAATGTTGAGTATGCTACACCTGGCTATGAGAGTATGACAGGATGCCATCAATAAATACAATAACAAAAGAGTGTTAATACGGCTGGAATACACCATTAATCAAATACATGAACGTTGCAAGAACACAACAAGAAAATCCACTCAACTCCACAACTAAGCTACAAGAGAGGTCCTTCAATATTCATAACTCGACGCCATATTCTAACTCAATACAGAAGTCAAATACTCAATAGTTATTGGCGCATCTCCTGCCAATTCATTTTGTCACAATCAAAAAACCTGAACACTTCAACCATCAGGTCACACTCACCATGTAGTCACATAGCCACAAAGTTCCATCAATAAGGACACTAACGGACATATAAGTCCCCATATACGTGTGCTTACACAAACGAAACCTCAGCACTCAAGTCACAGACAAAATCCGACCTCAAGTCCTCCAGACTGGCCCATTATCAACATGCTAAAAATCACATCTCATCCATGGAAGTCACAAGATGTCGATGTACAGTTGATACCAATCGCTCACGTGCGCATTCGAATACACGAAAGGAATTCAAGGAGTTACGCTTTTGGCTGAATAAAATGGATTCGCACGACAAGAATTCAAGGATGTGGGATTTTCCTAAGGGTTCTGCAGCCTCTCGAAGATAAGTATCGACGTCTCCGTACCAATCCGCAAGACTCTACTAAACCTTCTCATGACTGTTGAGTCCTATGTAACCTAGAGCTCTGATACCAACTTGTCACGACCCCAAATCCTAAACCGGCCGTGATGGCGCCTATCGTGGAACTAGTCTAGCCAACAATCACATATTTACATTTTTCTTTTTCAGAATTTCCCAAATCATTAACAACATTTCATAAAACGTATAAAATCTTTAATTTTTTTTAAGCAAAGCAAACAAGCTAAACAATCTATAACCATTCCCAAGATCCAGAGCCAACAGGTCATGAACATCTAAGAACACTACCAAGAATACTACTGTCACAATACATAAATCTCGGAATGAAGAACTAAGTAAAAAACAAGAAAGGGGAAGACAGAGATGCTGCAGACGCTGACAGCTACCTCGATGTCCCGACTCTGGCTCCGCGAGTAATAAGGTGGCTAACGCCGGTCTCAACACCCGAATCTACACATAGAGGTGCAGGGAGTAATGATGAGTACGCCAACTCAGTAGTAATGAATATAAATCAGGTCTTGAGCAGTAAGAAACACACATAATCAAATCATCAAGTAACAATAAAATAACCTTTCTTTCCAACAGTGTATACAACAAATTAGTACGCCTTAAAAGCCAATTTCAGTAAAACTCTTTTGAAAGATTGTAATTTCTAATGACTTCAGTAAAATACCCAAGAAGTATTAGTTTAAAGATGAAATGAATCGTAAATAGTCACTCAGTAAAACAAGTATCATAAACCGCCCCTCGGGCAAATCACCACTCAGAATCAGTCACTCAGCATACCTCACAATCACTCAGCATCAGCCCCTCAGGCAACCTCACTGTCACTCATGCCTCCCAATCACTCATCACTCGGCACTCGCACTCAGTAGGTACCTGCGTTCACTAGAGGTGTACAGACTCCGGAGGGGCTCCTACATCCCAAGCGCTAAAGTCAAGCCAAATCATGGCATCAAACCATTCTCAGGCACTCGACCTATCATAAACATGCTGCGGTGTGTAGCCCGATCCAGTATCATATCCTCACAATCAGGTCCTCAGCCTCACTCAGTCAGAAACATGCTGCGGCATGCAGCCCGATCCAATATCATATCCTCACAATCAGGCCCTCGGCCTCACTCAGTCAAAAACATCACAAAAGCCACTCGGGCTATCAGTAAAACGGGGTACTCGACCCAAATATTATTTTATATCTCAAAATAGTGTAAATAAGACTGAGTTTTGAAATCAGTTAAGCATAATATGACTGAGTGTAAATCATAAGTTAACATGGTGAAGAAAAACAGTAAACAACCTCCAAGGGGTCTAAACAAGTCGGCAAAAGGCCCCAAACATGACATACAACCCAAATATATCAAAAGCATAAAAATACTATTTCATGTGATTTAAAAGCGGTTATGCAACTCAATAGTTCCCACTGGAAGAACCAATTTCAAATTCCCCAATCGGTACACGTCACACACTCATCATACAGTGTGTGTGTCACTTCAAAACAGTGAAAATATGCTAAGTCCGGGGTTTCATACCCTCAGGACAAGATTTAAAGTCATTACTTACCTCAAACCAGCCTGAAAAGCTACTCTGCAATACTCTTGCCCCTCGAATCAGCTTCCGAATGCTCCGAGTCTATCAAAATCATATGTACAACATCAAATTATCGAAAACTATCAAATTTAGGCACAATCCCCGAAATTGGCCAAACCCGACCCCCGGGCCCACGTCTCAAAACTCGATAAAATTTACACCATAATGATCCTCGTCCTCTCATGAGTCTAAGCATACCAAGAACACTGAAATCGGAGTCCAAATGACCCCTCAAATCCCCATTTTAAGGTCTCTTAATCTCAAACCCTAATTACCCATTTTGCACTGATTTTCCCAAAATTTTTACCACTAATTAGACCTTTAATCACATACAAACGAGTTTAGATTCCAAGAACCTTACCTCAATGAAGAACTATCGACTTCCCTCTTTCAAAACCCTTCAAGAGCTTCAAACCCGAATGAGAATGGTGAAAAGGAGACCAAAATTTGCTAAGTCTAACTTATATACCTTCTGCCCAGGCATTTCGCACCTGTGGTCCTAAATCTCGCACCTATGGACCGCTTCTGCGGTCGATAGACCGCACCTGCGGTTTCTCATTAAACGGCCCAGGTGTCGCACCTGTGGTCCCGCATATGCGTCAATCAGACGTTTCCGCGGTTCTTCCCCCAAGGGCCTCAAATCGCACCTGCGACCTCCCTTTCCGCTTCTCCGGCTCGCACCTGCGGTCCAAAATCCGCAGGTGCGGATATGACAACAACAACAAACTTCAGCAGCAAAAATGACTTCCAAACTTCCCGTTGGATCACTCAAAACCATCCTGAGACCCTCGGGACCCCAACCAAACATACCAACACCTCTCATAACCTCATTCAAACTTAGTCGAGCCTTAGAAACACCAAAAATAACGCAAAAACACCAAAATCACATCGAATTCAAGCCTATGAACTTTGAAACTTCTAAATTTCACCAAAGATGCCGAAACTATCCAAAACACATCCGATTGACCTGAAGTTTTGCACACACATCCAAAATGACACTACGAACCTGTTCCAACTTCCGGAATTCCATTCCGACCCCGATAGCCTATTTTTCACTGCCGACCGGAAATCGCCAAAAACTAACTTTCGCCAATTCAAGCTTAATTCTACACCGGACCTCCAAACTACATTCCGAACACACTCCTAAGTCCCAAATCACCTAACGAAGCTACCCAAGCCATAAAATCCGCATTTCGAGGTCGTTTACCAAGAAGACTCCCAGTTGACTTTTCCAACTATAAGGCTGCTTTAAGAGACTAAGTGTCTCAATTCTCCTTACAACCACTCCGAACCCGAACCACCCGACTTCAACACATCATAAACTACTAAGCAATGCATAACAAGGAAGAAATAGGAATAACGATGTGAATTCTACGGAACGACCGACCAGGTCGTTACATTCACCAAGTGACGGAGTCAAAGATTTTTACTAAAAAAAATTAAAATATAAAAACATAAAGTACGAAAAAGTTAATGTGATTCAATATATAATATATATTCAAATTAATTACCTACATACACAATGTAAATTTTCAAGAAGAATTATGAATATATAATTTTAAATAATTATCATCGAAAGAGATAATTAGTATTGAAATTGAAATTCTTACCGTGATTATGGATGACTTTGAGTCCAGGTATGATATTGTTTTCCTTGATTTTTTTAAACAAAAATTAAATTATTCGGCGAATTTAGAAGGCACTAGGGAGTCCTTCCCTGAAGTTGAGCACGAGCATTTAAAAGTTTCAAATCTTTCTCACTTTATTTTGAACCTCCAACTTTTCAATTATTTTATTCTTTTTGTATAATAAGTAGGATCTTTCTTGTGACATACTAAATATTTTAGTTTTGCATATCTCATGCTCAATATTTTTAGTAAAACTTACACTTTATCCTAAACTTATGATTTTACATTATTCAAATTTGCTTAATATAATACAATTTGTCTTGAGCAATTCACGTATCACTTGAAGTTGTAATACGAAATCACAAGAAAATGCGAGGGTTGTTTGAGGAATAAAGATGAATATAGGACCCGTTTGGTCATAGATTTTTCCAAAATACATTTGGGTTTTATTTGGCAAACACATGTTTGGCCATAAATTTTGCCTATATTTTGAAAAAATCTCAAATCCCAAAACCAACTCAATATCTGGTTTTGGGTCAAATCCCTCGTAATACACATATTTTTTCAGAATAAATTTGAGAAATATGTTTTGAAAACGTATGTTCAAACACATTTTCATCTTTAAGCCAAACTTCACCCAAAACAATTTTTTCAAAGCAAATTTGAAAAATATGCCCAAATGCTAGCATAATGTGGTGGACAAGGTAGGCCCCTTCCTCGTTGCAAATTAATAGGCTTGGGACCAACCCATTAAAGTTGGGACTGACTCTACCCTATTTTTGTGTCACTTTTTAACCTATACCTTATTTTTTTATATTATTGATTTGGTAGCCAGCTGACAAAAAATCAGTAGTAATTTGACAATTCTACCCCTGACAAAATATATAAAAACTCTATGATTTGCATCACGCACAAAACACTTCGCCATCACTCCGTCTCTTCTCAGATCTACTCTTCCCACACCAGAAATTTGAATCAGACGAAATTCAAAAATTCATAATAAAAAATGTAAGTACTGCAATTTAGTTTTCGAATATAATTGATTTTGAATGACGAATTGATTAATGTGCTTAATTGTTTATGCTTAAGTTTTCGAATCTGATAATGTGCTTCAGACCAGTGATTTTCAGTGAAGAATTGATTAATGTTCTTAGTTCTAGTTTTTCAATAACGAATTGTTTATGCTTAATTAAGATATTTTTAGTTCATTTTCCAAAACACTTCAGCAGATATGTTGAAGTTTTCTTTTAATTATTAATATTAATTACAGAAAAATAATATTAAACATACTTTACAGAGAAATAATATTTAAAAAAATGGCAGAAACACATTCAAAACAACAATCTCAAGCTTATCAAGCTTTCTCTTTATCTTCTCCAAATCCCTGTCATACTTCTCTATCAACTCATCTATCTTCACCTCAAAAGCCTCAATTATATCTTGTTTTATTTCGCCAATAATTTTTCTAATAACATCATCCATTTGTCTGTCTTTTTTTTAATATGCTAAATATTTGTGTTTGAGTGAATAAACTCACAAGGCATACCGTGCTTATATAGGTGAAAAAAAACTTCTGCACGGAATATGAAAAGCCATATAGGAATTTTAAACGTCTAAGCGTGCATGAATCTGATGCGAATTCATTTATTACATTAATCATTTTATAATGTGCTGAAGTTTTATAGTTTATTTGCAAAACCATCAGCACACAAAGAACAAAATTTTAGCACACAAAGAACAAAACTTCAGCACACAAAGAAGAAAACTTCGGCACACAAAGAACAAAACTTCGGGACACACAGAACAAAAAAACTTAAGCCAATAAATAAAAAAACTTAAGCACACAAAGCACACAAAGAACAAAATTTAAGCACACAAACAACAAAACCATCAGCACACAAAGAACAAAAACTTCAGCACACAAAGAACAAAAACTTCAGCACATAAAGAACAAAAATTCAGCAAACAAAGAACAAAACTTTAGCACACAAAGAACAAACTTAAGGACACAAATAAAAAAACTTAAGGACACAAATAAAAAAACTTAAGCACACAAAGGAAAAAACTTAAGCACACAAAGAATAAAACTTCAGCATACACAGAACAAAACTTCGGCAAACACAACACCCACACTTAGGCTCCCCCCCCCCCCCCCCCC